>CAJNIZ010042660.1:167990-178955 GCA_905231905.1 Symbiodinium pilosum | reverse complement strand
CCCTAAACCCCAAACCCTACACTGAAACCCCTAATCCCTAAATCCTAAACCATAAACCGTGAACCTTAAACCCTAAACCCTAAACCCAACATGGTGGAAGTGGAGAAGGACCCTAAACCCTAAATTCTCTAAATAATAGGTTCCATTTTATTCTTCATTATCCCGATATAACCCTGTATGATCCCTTTTTAACCCTTACAATCCATGTAGTTTCCATTTTCTTTTCCATTATCCCTATATAACCCTACATAAAGTGGAAGTGGACCAGGCACAGAGTGGAAGTGGGCCAGGCCTAAACCCTAAACCCCTAAACCCTACACCCTTAGACCTTCAAACCCTAAACCCAACATAGTGGAAGTGGAGAAGGACGCTAAACCCCTAAAACCTAAATTCCCTAAATAGTAGTTTCCACTTTATTTTCCATAATCCATATATAACCCCGATATTCTAGCTACTTAAAGGGGAATCCTGTGGAGCAGGTATGGAGCTGCAGAGGAACCGGCCCTCGGATTGGAATCAGTGCTGCCTTGCGCCCTGTCTGCCCTGGCTTACTGGTTCTTAGCAGGGAATTTGGGGTTTAGGGTCTAGGGGAAAAAGCTCCCTATATGGGCTATAGTCTAAACTCCTTAAGGGGGGGCTTAGGGTTTAGGGTTTGGGGCTATAGTCTAAACTTATTTCAAGATCAACTAAACCCTAAACCCTAAACTCCTTTTTGTTGACTTTTGAAGGCTGAAGCCTCATGGCCTCACCACTCAAGGCATTGTTTGTCCTGGAAGTGGAAAACGGCAAGATTGAGCTTAAGTAGATAGAATGTGGGGTACATATGGGGATCTTATTATTAGTATTGTATACCCAAAGGTATATTCTATCTACTTAGGGGGAACTATATGTGGCAAAGTAAGATGTTTTACTTGAAAGGCTGGTCACTGCAACCATTGCTATTGTCTCCCAGCTCAGATGCTTGCGGGAAAGTACAGAACAAGGATGCATTACCTTTGTTTGGAGGAGACTCTTAACCCGAAACTCTAAACCCCCCGCAGCATTATGAGACGTGGACTGGGTGCGGGGTTTTAGGTAAGGGACGAATTCTGATTTTATGCCGAGGTTATCTTCCCAAACCGCACA
Source organism: Symbiodinium pilosum (assembly GCA_905231905.1). Taxonomy (NCBI): domain Eukaryota; class Dinophyceae; order Suessiales; family Symbiodiniaceae; genus Symbiodinium; species Symbiodinium pilosum. The sequence continues at coordinate 177,830 of CAJNIZ010042660.1, read as the reverse complement.
TTGGTTCTTCTGAAACAATAAGTTAGGAGGACCCCCCACCCTGTAATAGTGGCATAATGGGAATATAAGAGGACCCTAATATAATCCTTATTATCCATAATAGTCACTATTACTGCGTGGGGGGTCCACCTAAACAATAAGCGTCAAAGATGAGCTGCCGCCTTATGAGCCTTGCACTCCACCATGCGCGCGATTTAGGGTGTAGGGCTTAGGGCCCCGGAACCTGGCCCCACCCACCCCTTCCTGGGTTGCTGTTAAGGAACTTAAATTAAGTTACCATAACGGGTATATATGGTATTCATACGGTTTCCCCAATATAGTAACTTCAATTAAATTCCCTAAGAGTAACCCAGCTTCACCATGTGAGGTGCTTCTCCAGTGCATCGAAGCGGTGATGCTGTGAGCCAGACAATGGGATTATATCAGAGTGTCTCAGAATGACCGCATATAACCCCTGTACTGGGCTCAAGGTGCAAATGTACTGCACCCATTGTTCAGGAATCCCATGTAGAATTCTTCAACAGGATTTTGTTATGCCGTTTTCAAAGCTCTAGACCATCTATAGGAGTGTTTCACAAGTGCTCTGCGTTTCGTTTACATGTTATTTGTGTACCAACTGAAAGCATGAGTCTGAATCCTCGGCATGTATATTCCACACTTTTCGCACGTATCCGCTTCGGAGTGTGAGCATTGGGTTTAAGGTTTAGGAGGGGTGTTTTAGGTTTAGAGTTAAGGGGTTTGGGTTTTAGGGGTTTAGGGGTTCGGAGTAGCCATGAATCTATAGGCCTGAGCTCAGAGGGACAACAGGGTCGAGATCAAGGTCTAGGCTCCAGCCCTTTCGGGTGCAGGTTTGGAGAGATTCCCTTGACTCATGGGTTCCCCTACCACCCCCCTCTATACTACCTCCCTTCTAGGTTCCCCCTTGATTAACCATAATTAGGCCTAATTATCCCTAAGTAATTTTAGTTAGGGGGGGCCCTAGGGGGAGTAGTATACAGGGGGGTAGTAGAGGAACCCATGATGAATAAAGGAACAACAAAGGGAAAAGAACGGGGAATTGGAAATTACATGGAACCTGTTGTTTACATACACTATGTAATACTCCAGCCCAATTACCTAAACCTTGAGCCTTGAACCCTAAACCCTATAAACCCTAGACCATGTAAACCCTAAACCCTATAAACCCTGAACCGTACACCCCAGATGACAACCTCAAAGCAACCACGGCATCGAGGTGGCACGTTGAAATTGGTCCACATGGGCTGCATTGAGATGATTTCCGGAGAGTGTAGGATTTGGGGTTTAGGGTTTGGGGTCTAGGGTCTAGGGTTTGGGATCTGGGGTTAAGGGTTTGGGGTCCTAGGATGAAGGGGTTAGGGTTTGGGGTGTAGGGTTTAGGGTTTAGGGTTTAGGCAGGTTCCGCAAAGCGGCTACCCACCGGTCTCCAGCCCCACCCTGCGCTCCTTCTAGACTCTAGATGATGAATCTAGGATTCAGATGAGTAGTATTTTATTTGGGGATACTATGGTACCCAATATAGAGTAAGATTATATCCTCTTTCTGGGTATAGTATTTTATATAAGGAATATAATCTTCCGTACCGTAGGTTCCTGACAGCACAATTCTCAATTCCAATGCAAGATCATAATTCTTGCGACAAGGCTACTATGGGACACCAGAAAGAAGCTCGGGAAATCATTTTGACACTGATGCTTAGGCGCAGCCGTTTCTGGCAGAATGTCGCGCCAACCTTTCTGGAAGAGTTGGGCGCAACCTTGCTCGTCCCAGGAATCCGCTTCGTAGAGGCCATTCCCAAAATGCGGGGGTATGTTTGGGGACCTGTTACGCCCGGGATGAAATTGCTTCCTCCCCCCATATGCCTCTAATACTGAATATTCTCCCCGATTGTATGAGGGGATCATGGGAGTAATTACAAGCGGGGTGGAGGCACGACTAATTATTATGAAGGGGAGGTGATGAAGAGGCACCCGAAGGGATAGGGGATTGTGCCCAGCGGAACATGCAAGGAATTCGGCTTCAAGCGCGTGTTGAAGCCGCAATGCCCCTGTGTGTCTGACGAAGATGCAGACCACTGTAAGCCCTGAGCCTGAAACCCGAAACCCTGCACCCCAAACCCTAAACAGTAGTTTCCATTTTATTTTCCATTATCTCTATAGAACCCCACCTAACCCATTATAACCCCTATATAACCCTATAATCCCTTTAGTTTCCATTTTCTTGTCCATTATCCCTATATAACCCCTATAATCCCTGTAGTTGCCATTTTCTTTTCCATTTTCCCTATATAACCCATATATAACCTTAAAGCCCTAAACCCCAAACCCTAACCTTGAACCCCGAACCCTAAAATCCTAAGCTGTGTTCAAGAAAGTGAAGGCCGACGCCAGGGGCCGCCAATTGCATGGCTTGCGGGAATGGACTACCTAATGGCCTTAGGTTTAGGGTTTAGGGTTTAGGGTGGTCTACTGGCATTTGGTTAGCTAGGAATACAGGGGTACATTACCCCGATAATGGAGAATCAAATGCAAAATGAAATGGAAATTGAGGATAGAGATAGGTTAGCTAGGAATGATGGAGAATCAAATGGAAAATGAAATGGAAGCCCTGGGTCCCCTCAAAGGGTTTATGGGGGTTCTGGCCTTTGGTTAGCTAGGAATGAAGAAATGGATCCTTAGAGTAGCCCCAATATAACCCATTATATTATAGTAGCTTCCATGTTCTTTTCCATTCCTTCATTCTTAAACCCTAAACCCCAAACCCTAATTTCAAGGCTTGGTGAGCTTCACGCCCAGAAGCTCTATTGACAGGTGTTTAGCTGATGATTTCAGTGCCTGGTTTGGCGAATTTACCTGCTGAGACCATAGAAGCCTTACCTTGCCGAAACCAACAGGTTTGGGGCTTAAGGGGTAGGGCTGGTTCAGGGTTTAGGGGTTTAGGTATTAGCTTTTAGGGATTAGGGTTTACAGTACTTTACCCAACAGGGAGCTAGTAAGACCAGCTGTCGGAACCGCAATTGGCCTGTATGGGTTCCGAAGTTTTGGAAGTGGGCTTGCCGATGTCCTGAAGATTTACAGTGAGGGCCTACCCCCGCAAACTCACAGGGAACCCCATGTAGACTCCTCTTAGATAGAGGTTTATGGAGGCTCTGGATATTCATAGTATGATGCGTGCAGAAGTGCTGGGAACAACCATAGGCAGCAAATACTATCAACTAGAACATGGAATGATACAGCAGTCATGAGTTTCATGATTTTCGTTATCAGTACAAATTTGGTTGTGGCGATTCTTGTTTGGGGGTTCACCCAGAATAGTTCTATTTGTACTATGTGTCATGTTGGGCATGTGTTTTTGTCTAAGATTATTGGGCTTCTGAGGCTGAAGGGTGGTTGGGCGGAATGAGCGTATAGAGCGGGAGAACTATAGGTCCATCTGTAAGGGTTAAGAGTTTTAGGGTTTAGGGTGTAGGGAAGTATGGGCACGACATACTGTACGACACCTAGTATAAGGGCGCACGAGATTGGGATTTTGACCTCGGAAGATACCCATCTGAGCTACTGTCAATACTAGACTTACCAAGCGACCATTAAGAGTGGACATAGGAGTCCCGTAGTTTAGTAAAATCCCTAGTGTCGTCCCGTATAAGTAAATGGGAAATATCAGCCCCTATGATCCCCTATCTACTCCCAGTTTCCATTTCATGTTCCATGTTGTTTTCCATGTGATTTTCCATTATAGTAGGCCAGTAAATTATGTAGGATGTATTGACTGCAGCTCTTGTAGGTTTCATGCCGCCTAAGCCCTGAACCCGTAACCCTACTCCCTTAACCCCAAGCCCTACACCCTAAACCCTAAAACCGCAAGCCTTAATCCCTAAACCTTGAAGCCTAAGCCCTGAACCTTAAACCCTGAACCCTAAGCCCCGGGGATACGGAGAAGCCTCGAGAATCTCCAATCCCGCTCCTTTCTGTGTTGGTGGTTGTAGTAGGGAAGGGACTAAAACAAGATTTTGGTTGGGACTAGTATTGGGATCCAGTCCCTCATTCCCTACCAACCAGCAAAAGTTTGCAAGTTTTGTCTCTTCAAATCGTAGGCTCTGGCCTGCCAATCCTGTAGGACTGGGCAAGCGGATGCAAATCAAGCAACTGGGCATGGCCCGCTTAAAAGGACAGGCGTTATGCAGGAACGTGACACAAATAATGCAGAATCGAATGGAAAATGAAATTAGAACTTGGTATATGTAGGGCTTGTAGGAGACCAGCGCTACGGTCAACATGAGGTTTGTTTGAGGGCACCTCATTGTTTACAAGGGCACACGCTAAACTACCCTGAACCCCAAGCCGTAAGCCCCAGAAACCTTAAACCCTAAGCCATGAATCCTAAAAAGCCCTTAACCCCTAAGCGCTAAACCCCAGACCCAAAACTCTAAGCCCTATAAAACCTACAGGATAGGTCAAAAGAGCTCTGCTGTTATTATGCATTCGTCTAGGTTGTTGTTAAGGACATGAAATCGAAACTCGGGCTATCAAGGAGTTACCCTCATCAGGAAATCGGGTCGTTCACTATATAGTCATTTATACATTGCATATCCATACTACGGTAACCTAGTTTGAATTCCGTGACAGCAACCCTGCCTTTCGTACCCAGATTTCCAAGCGGACCCCGGCAAATCAGGAAACGAGCCCGCAGGCCGCTAGGAGCTACGGGGCATGGAGGAAGTCTTGCATCACTTCAGAGTTTTCCAATATATGCTGCACTTCCCAGTTCATGGGGTATGGAAAGTAGATTGGGTTTAGGGTTTGAAACCCCTCTACGATATCCAACTATGTCGCCCAGTAACAATTCCCTCCCCCACCAGAGTCCAGCAGCGCAAATCCTAAACCCTGCATAGGAGAACAGCACGATGTAGGATGTGCAGGTGCAGGCGTACTTGGAGGGGCAGGGAGACTTAGTACAGTAAATAGGTTAATAATCCCTATAACCCATATAGTAACCCCAGTTATTCCCATTATGAACCTACTCACCAAGCCCCCCCGACCCTCCAACCCTAAACCCCAGACCCCATCAACCCTGCAGACCCCAACATCTCCCTGAGACCTGGCCTGCACCTAAGCGTTCCTATGAAAGCCTGAATAGGTACCAAAGTTGTTGGGTTTAGGGGTTCGGGGTTTAGGGTTTTATGATCCTTGTGTAGCAATACCAGGTAGGACACTAGTACCCTGTATCCTTCGTATTTAGGCGGCTCCTTGCTATGCAGCTGATCACCAGGAAACCGGCTACTTCATTATTATGGGGTTACTGGGGAACCTAACCCTAAACCCCTAAACCCTAAACCCTAATACTTGAATTCCCTACATCAGGAAGGCTCCTCCAAGGAGAGCTCATGTTAGCTGTAGTCTAAACTCCTTAAAGGGGGTTATATAGGGGATTATATAGGGGACTATTATAGGGGTCACAAAGGGGGATACTAGGAGATTAGACTATATAGCTCATGTAAGCTTCCCGGCGGGGCCCAGAGTAAGCTCCCCAAGGGCCTTTACTTGGAGGGTCAGGGAGACTGAGGAAGTAGGTTAGTAATTTTTATAACCCATAGAGTAGCGCTAGTTATCCCCATTCTTAACCTACTTACTAAGTCCCGCTGACTCTGCAAGTATTCTTGGTTGAATCCTCATGCCTCCTAAGCGTTGCTAGAACTATTTGGGGGTGCCAGAAAATTAGGAGTACCATTATGGGGGTCCCAAGATTAAGGATCATCCTATTTTGGGTCTATATTGGAGTCCCCTTATGTAGAAAAGTACCATTTCACGGAAACCCTACTCATTTTGAAGATGTCTCGTGTTAAGTCCTGCGTTGAAATCCTTGGTCAACTAATCCTCATATGCCGCATTCCGCCAGCCCTCTGCTCATTAGCCCTAAACCCTAGAAACTCTAAACCCTAAAGATCTTAAACAGGAAGTCAGACCTGCATCATCTCGGTCTAGGAAAAGCCTAGGGGTTGTATAGGGCTTATGTAGGGAGGGGATTACAATTTGGGTTTAGGGATTAGGATTTAGGGTTTAGGGAGGGTTTGTGGACCCTGCGAATGAAAGAGCTTTGTTCGAGTGGAGATGCAGCGCCGACTCCCAAAAAGGGTCGCAGGTTTTCAAGTCCTGGGAGAGTCAAACCCAAAGAACTGCGGGAACACAAGGTCCCGGCATTTTCCACACTTCCAGGTTTATAGTCCCCCTTAAGTAGATAGAATATGGGGTATCTGGGGATGTTATTAGAATATACCCAAAGCCATATTCTATCTACTTAAGGGGGACTATAGATGTATGCCGCCGCCCTTTGGATCAAGTACGCAGAATTTGTTTCGTGACTCTATTTTGATCTCTCCGCACTTCCCTGAAGCTATGGCCTCCAACACCGACCGCTCTTGCAACCGCCTTGCGAGGGGACGAGTTGGCAGGCACCAGGGGACGTCGGGATGAGAAGGGAGTTTCTCACAAAATCCAACAGGTCTTTGGAAATCCAGGGATATAAAGAGAGTACAAATGTTGATTGGGGCTTGTTTTAGCAGTAAGTTTGAGGCACATATAACATAATAGTTTCCATTCTCTCTTCCATTATCTCTATATAACCCCAATATACTATACTAGCTTCCATGTTCTTTTCCATTATCCCTTTTTTAACAGCTATATAACCCCAATATACTATAGTAGCTTCCATGTTCTTTTCCATTATCCCTTTTTTAACATCTATATAACCCCAATATAACCCTTTCTACCCCTATATCCGCCAGAGTGGAGCCTTCAGCAAAGGTTGGTCATCACACTCCTGGCGTTAGAGCTTGATTGTTTCAGAAATTGTTCTACTAATGTTGGAGATTGCTTGAGGAAGCTACAGCTTACAAGAGCCTCTCTCTTAGGAGGACCCCCCACCATGTAATAGTGGTATAAGAGGAATATAAGAGGACCCTAATATAATCCTTATTATCCATAATAGTCACTATTACTGGGTGGTCCACTTAAGCTCGCTCTCTCTCAACCATCGGAGGGTTTGTCTCGAAGGTGCGACTCCTATTTTTGGGCAGCAAGAGTGGAGCGACAGCTTTAAACATCGCCGCATCCTGCTACTGGAGGGCGGTGTAAGCATTGCCAGACATGTCAGCTTCCTGCGTCAGGTTGGGATTAAGAATACAGAGGCCTTATCCTGGATCAATGTTAGGGATCCTTTCTATTTTTTGGTGTATGGGATTCCCTATATTTAGGAAAAAAGGATCCTTTTTTCTTCATGCGGGAATGTGGGCTAAGTATCTTGGGGGACTTGCAATGCTGAAGCAGCCCCAAGTGGGAAGCTTTTTATACTTTTATTTGGGTCACAGATGCTAGGAAGCGGTTCAACGTTGTGCCGTTCAAGGTATCCAGCACTCTGAGCAAGGACGTGATTTCTTGTGTGTCAGTCCCGATAGCACAGATGAATGCTAGTTGAGAAAGGCAGGCGCCCCTCATGTTGTTTAGACATACATATATATATATATGTATACTCATTTATTTATGTAAGCTTCAAACCTTCCAAGCGCGCCAAAACGGAACACCGGTTTTTGTCAAACTGCCCATTTTTACCGGCGCCCCCTTCTCCCGAAAAAAAGCCAGTCTTCGTGCAGGGTAACCCTACATAGGGAGATCCAATTTGAAGCATTCCAAGGCTGACTACACAGCCAGCCACAAGAAGCAAACAAATGATCATGTGAGCTATAGTCTAAACTCCTCAAAGAGGGTTATATAGGGGATTATGTAGGCGACTACTATAGGGGTTACTAAGGGGGATACTACGAGTTTAGACTATAGATCATTTCATGTTTCGCAGAAACTTCATGGAATTCCCACCTCACTGTTGATATGTATACATACATATAATACGCGCATGGTATATATGTAAAGGTGCGTCTGTATGTATGCAGGTACTTTTCATTTGGGGGCCTCCTTATAGAACTGAATATAAGGAAAAAGGGCACCCTCATCATGAACAGGTTACTTGGGGGGGTCAGGGGGACTTAGTAAGTAGGTTAAGAATGGGGATAAATGGGGTTACTATATGGGTTGTAGGGGTTATTAACCTACTTATTGTACTAAGTCTCCCTGACCCTCCAAGTACTGGGAAACCTGGTGTCTCTTCGGGCCTGGTGAGGCTGCTGGGAAGCACCGCCGGCCCTGAGGGCGCCTTGCAGCACCTCCTGGACTCCTGTCCTCGGGGTCTACTACTTTGGGTTGAGGGTTTAGGGTTTAGGGTTTAGGGTTTAGTGTTTAGGGTTTAGGGTTTAGAGTTTGGGGTTTGGGGTTTGGGGTTTACGGTTTGGGGTTGAGGGTTTAGAGGTTTAGGGTTTAAAGTTTGGGAAGGGGTTACAGTTTCGGGTGATCCCATGGCATGTCGCGAAGGACTGCTAGGCAAAGTGCAGTGCCTTGCAAGACCAACAGCCCCACACCCCAACCTGGCCTTTGGTTAGCTGGGAATCGAGGCATGGAAAATAAAATGGAAACTATAAGGATTATAGGGGTTATATAGGGTTTAGGGTGTGAATGAAGGAAGGGAAAAGAAAATGGAAAGTACTACAATGGGTTCTGTAGGGACTACTATTAGGATCCATTCCTTCTTTCCTAGTCAACCAAAGGTACTGCAAGCAGCTCCAAGCCCCAAAGCCTCCGGCCCCCTATTTGAAACTTTCTGAAAAGAAGGCTTCCACTCCAAAAGCAAATAATCTGGGGCTTCCCAAGAAGGGTTTACGGTATGCCCATTTGGGTAAGTCCCGGATTTGGTGTTATCCTACGCATTTTTATAGACCTTAAGCCCTCAAACCTTGACAACAAACATTTAGAACTCCAAAAACTCTAACCCCCAAGCACAAAACTTCAAGCCAAGGAAGCTAGTCTCCAGCACGAGGTGCGCCGGCTCCGAGTTTCGCAGGTTTAGATTGTTTCAGGAACTCCTGCGGGACTGCATGGATGGAGGTCACCTATTAGGAGAGCGTATGGGGCCTTCAGGAAGTCTCAGGGAGGATTTAGGGTTTAGAGTATCCCCAAAGTCATCCCTAGATGATCCCAAGTACAGGTGCTGATAATCTTTTTATAATCTCTATATATTTCTAGGGTCTCTTTTTGAGAAACCTCCATATGGGGTCCCTTGACTTGAAGAATCCGTTAGATATGCATCCCAGTGCATCTGCAGTTGCACTGGGGTGAGGGTGATTAAGGGTTTAGGGTGTAGTGGGTTGGGTTTTAGGGTTTTGGGTTGGGGGCTTAGGGTCCAGCTTAAACTAGATCTCTACCCCTGACCTGCCCTAGACTTTGGGCTCAATCGCCTGAAACCACGTCCCTTGTTGTACGATTCCTTGGAACACGCTTTTGGGTAGGGTATGAGTATTATTCTGGGATCCCCTGCTCCCCACCCCAAAACTGACTGCGAATAATGCACAATTAGCGCTTATTCAGACCTTCAACCCTAAACCCTAGGCCTTGTTTGGGGGAGGGGGGAGTAAGGGGCGGATGTAGCATGCGTCCCATGATACTAGACATTTCAGGTGTGGCAAAAACCCTACAGCCAAAAGCTTCCCAACAGCATCTTGGGTTTAGGGTTTTGGGTTAAGGGTTTAGGTTTTAGAGTTTAGGGCTGGCTGAACAAAAGCGTAAGAAACAGCAGACCCCGAAATCCCTAGGCAGGCTCCTAGTCAACGGCAGAGACAAACCCCGAACCCTGCCTAAAACGCGGAGGCCCTTAAAATAACAATACTGGTAGTGGTGGCACTGCTGGTAGTGGTGGTACTGGTGGTGGTGGTGGTGGCGGCGG
>CAJNIZ010042660.1:128557-140824 GCA_905231905.1 Symbiodinium pilosum | reverse complement strand
AAACCTTAAACCCTAAGCCCTAAAAGTCGAACTCAGGCTGGTGCTGCTCAGTGGCCTCTGGGACGGGAGGAATGCCGAGGCGAAGCGGGCAGCAAGAGGTACTATTTAGGGTTTAGAATTGAGGGGTTTTAGGGGTTTTGGGTTTAGAATTCAGGGGTTTAGGGATTTAAGGTTTAGGGTTTCATAATTCAGGAGTTTAGGGGGTTTGGGGGTTTGAGGGGTTGAGGGGGTTTATGGGTTTAGGGTTTAGGGAGTTTAGGGGTTTAGGGTGTAGATTTTTTGTAGGTCTAAGGGGACTACAGATTAGATGCGCTGGGTTATACCACGAAGGTGACCTTTTTTCATTCCAAGGCTGGTGGGCATCGCAGTCCTGGAACAGCCTTCATAGTTCCTTCCAAAGTACCAAGAAGTGCTATGAAATCGGCTATTACAAACCCTAAACCCTAAACCCTAAACAAAGGATGGTCCACTGCCGTTTGGAGAGGAAAGGCGATGACTTCCACTTACACATTCCTCAGCCTCGCTTATTTGGGGGTTAGGGGGGCTTAAGTAAGCAGGTCAACAATGGGGATAAATGGGGTTACTATATGGCTTATAGGGGTTATTGACCTACTTACTAAGTCTCCCTGACCCTCCAAGTAGTGACCATTAGATGCAGGACAGGTGCGGGAATAAGTCTTCAAAGGACTACTAAAGCAAATCCTTAGCCCGAACTTCAGATTGTTTCTGCCAAAGCCCTCAACCCTTAATTGCTGGGGTTCCTCAACCTTCGCTCCAAAAAGGGTACCCGCCAAAATCCTACACACAGCAGGTAGGAACCTTGGGGGGCACTTGGAGGTACAGGAGTAATCAGAAGTGAGGTTGTAAGTAGGGTAAGTATGCCTAGAACCTAAACCCTACAGCCTTAAGCTGGGAGGCTTGTAGTCCCCCTTCTTATAATTTCCCAGGAACATTCAAACAAGTCCTACTGACACCTAAACGCTAATCCCTAAACCCTAAACCCCTAAACCCCTAAACCCTAAACACCTACACCCTAAACACCTACACCCTAAACCCTAGTTTAGGGTTAGGACCGCTCTGACCTCGAGGTGATGCGCAGCCTTTTGCCCCATCACTTCGTCGAGGGGGCCTTCGGTGCAAAGCTGCAGGATGCCAGCTTCCCAGACCCCTTAAAGGATCTAAAAAATGGAACCCCCTAATAATCCCCTAGTTTCCCCAATGTAGTAATGGGTTCATATTGGGGGGGTTCCATTTTTTGGATCCTTTAGGGGGTCTGGGTTCATAGAGCTCCTGTAGGGGCCTCCAAAATCATTTTTCATTTTGGGTTACCATAATCCCAATAATGACCAAAAATTATGATTTATGGTGGGGTTCTGATGCCAGTTTCATAGAGCCCGATAAGAGTGCTTTAAAGCGGTAGGCTCGACAATAATCATTGATCTTTGTTACCCTTAATTTCTATCCAACCCTTATGCAGGCATGTTTTTTAAAGGACGGCCCCCAAACCTACCCTAGTCTAGGGGTTTTAGAGATCAAGGTTTGGGTTGGGTACTGCCTCCACCCAGTAACAGTTGGATAACAATCATTATGTGAATTCATTAAGCCCTTAACATGACTCCTACTTAGATTACTGAGTGAAGGCAGTACCCAAGGTTTAGGATGTTGGGTTCATGCACGGAGTTTTGAGCGGCCTTCTGGCGACTTTTGACACTTTTGTCTTAGGGCTTAGGGTTTAGTGCTTTTGGTGGTTGTTCTTCTATTTTTCCGAACTTGAGCGTTTGGGGTTTACGGTGTTGGATACTAGAGTCTAATGCGGCTATTATAATACTCTCTGCTAGAGAGTACGATCATATCCTCTCCTTGGGTGTAGTGGTTTCAGACGAAGGGAATCTCAGTTAGGCCACTTGAGGTTTAGGTACTCTCAGATTTTGAGATTGCAAAATTGTAGGGCTTGGGGCTTTAGGGTTAACTTGCTCATTCCCTACTGGCCCTCAGTAAGTTAAGACTTTGCGTTTTTAGGGCTTTGGGCTGGTCTTAAGTTTTAGGATTTAGGGATGCCGTCCTGTCTTCCAAATTTAGAGCGTTGGGCGAGGACTCTCCATTTTATCTATGAGGAACCTTAAACCTGGATGGCCCCAAACCCTAAACCCTAAAAACCACTCACCCAAAAAGAAATGTGGGTCTAGCCAACTCTGAGGCTTCTGCAGATGTTTCAAACATTCACCAATGGCCCGAAAATCAAAAGGGCACCCAGAATACTGAGGTTCTCCCTGAAACCAACTACCTCGCCATACCCTGACTCTCCCCAGCCTCAAAGAACTTCCCACATCAAAACCTCCAACTGTAAGTCCTGTACCTGTCACTTCCCCAGCCTTCTGTATCGCTTATAAACCTGAGTGCGATGCTTCTGGATCAAAGTTGGAAGTCGATTTTCATTACATTATAGGAAAGCCCAATACACATATATATATATACATATATATATACACACATATATATATACATAGATGTTCATATATCATATATATATATACATACCTGTCTGTGTATATATATATATATTATAGACGTGCATAATTAAGGTCTTTAAGAGTATTCCAATGCAAAGTGGAACCAGAAACCCTAAACCCCTAAACCTCAAACCCTAAAGCCCTAAACCACGGAAGGAATTGCAGAGTCAGCTTTGGGATCTTCACGCCGCTGATTCGTCAGCAGAGAGCCTTGACACCTTTGAGCCCTGCTTACTGGGTATAGGGGTTTAGAGGTTTAGGGTTTAGGGGTTTAGGGGTATAGGGTTTAGGGTTTAAGGGTGTAGGGGTTTAGGGGTATAGGATGTTTAGCCTTTACCTATAGGCATTTAACTTTCTGCAATAACAACCCTACCTCAATATTTAGATGCCTGGGTTTAAATGCTTCCTAGTCCCCTAATTCTGATCATAAGGTGTACGTTTAGGCTGTAGGGCTTGGATTTTCGGGTTCAGGAATTCGGGTTAAGGGGCTGTAGGGGGATAGCAGGCGCATCAGGGAGCTTATAATAAGGAAGCGTCAGATGGAAAAGAGCATGGAGAATAAAATGGTAACTACTAGAGTGTTTCGCGTGTAATTAATTAGGGCTTAGGATTTAAATCTAGGGTGGGGGGGTCAGGGTTTGCCTTGAGGCTCTTCTGAAAACAACTAGACCTCAGACAGGTTGGGGTGTCTCTCTAGAGTTCTTGGTTTATGAGGGTATACGGGGGCCCTTGTTATGAAATAATGACAGGTTATAGATGGAACAGATAAAGAGACCAGTGGCCTGTTTCACGTAGACCCAAACCCTAAACCCTAAGCCAAAACTGAAAACCCTAAACCCAAAACTATCACTCCAAAACCCTAAACCTAAAACCCTAAACCCTAAACCCAAACCTAAACCTAAAACCCTAAACCATCCTAAACCCAAACCTACCATCTCCAGCCCAGGAGCATCATGCTTTCACTGGCTTTGCACCAATCAGGAGGGCTGGAGGACCAATTTGCCGCGGTCCATTTGAGTAGTATTTTATTTGGGGATACTATGGTACCCATTATAGAGTAAGATTCTATCCTCAATTTAGGGTATAGTATTTTATATAAGGAATATAATTTTACTAGGTTTAACCACAAAAAGAAGCTACTCATTTGAGAAGCGTCTGGCTGTTCTTGGGTCAAGGGCTCAGGGCCCACGGGAGCTACAGTTTAGGGTTTAGGGTAACGGGGGTTATCAAGAGGATGATAAAGGGGACGATTATAGGGGCTACTAAGAGACATACTAGGAGTTAAGATTATGGCTCACATGGGGACACTTGCCTTGAGCTTGCAGGACAGAGAGGTCTTTGCAAATCCTTGGATTTTTGTTAACTTGCCTTATTGCAGTATAGAGGGCGCTTTTGGGACTGTCCGGAATGTCATCACATCACCCTAAACCCTAGCCCCTAGACCTTAAACCCTAAGCCAGTCCTCAAAGCTCACCCCTACTAGCCAGCCCTGAACCATTTCTTTAGGTATCCCAATAGTACCCCTTTTCTCCTTTTTTTGGGTGTCTCCTTATCCCAGCTGAATACTGGGAAAAAAGGGTAAGGGCTTTCGCAGGAACCTACTTGGAGGCCCATGGGACTTAGTAGCTACTTATAACTGGGCTTATAACCCTACTTATAATCCCCCTAAATCGGCTTATAGGGGTTACCCCAATTATAGTTAGGGATATAATCCCAGTTATAAGCAGTTACTAAGTCCCATGGGCCTCCAAGTAGCTCTAGAGAAGACAGCAAGCATTTCTCCAGCTTCAGGGAGTATCCCGTAGTTGCTCAGTTCATATGTACAACTGTCTAAACTCCTTAAAGGAAAGAGGGGTTATACAGGGCATTATATAGGGAACTACTATAGGGGCTATTAAGGGGGATACTAGGAGTTTAGACTATAGCTCATATGAGCTCTAGTCTAAACTCTTTAAAGCGCGGTTATAAAGGAGAAAATATAGGGAAGTATTATGGGGCCATAAAGGGGAATACGAGGAGTTCAGACTAGAGTTCATTTCTGGTGGTGCTGAAAAGTTTTCACAACCTGGAAATTCTCCCTGCAAAAGCCCGTCCAAAACCTTCAACACCTCTTCTTTTGAAGGCTTGACCAAAACAGTTTGTGGTTTCCAAGAATCAGGGTCCCTTTTGGTGGTCCTCATAGAATGGCTATACTATATTAGAGTCCCTCTATTGTTGGGAGAAACCATGCAAAGCAATCTTAAACGGCAGAGGCCAATTCAGCAAACAACCTTAGCGATCCTTGCTGGAATTGTTTCCAGGCCCCTTCAATCCTTTAGCCCTGAAACCCTAAACTGGCCTTTGGTTAGCTGGGAATGAAGGAGTGGACAAGACAATGGAAACTCTTGTAATGGGTTATATAGGGACTACTATAAGGATCCATTCCTTCCTTATTAGCTAATCAAAGGTAAGTACGCCCTAAACCCTATAATTGCTCTAGAGTATTCTGCTTCTCCGTCCAGAGAGGACTCCGCCAGCAGCTTCCTCCGCGATTTGGAGGGGCTCAGATGCCCGGCTGCAATGTAGCATCAGGCTTTGCAGTGTAGGGTCTGGGGGTTTAGGGGTTGGTGTTTAGGGTCAAGGGCTTAGGGGTTCAGGGCTTAGAGGTTTAGGGGTTTAGGGGCTAGGGCAAGAGGATTTTAGCAAGCGCCAACCCCAAAATCAGGAGCCGACAACCATCACAAGATTATGATTGGGTCCTATATTCCCCCTTAAGTAGATAGTGGGATATATGGGGATCTTATTGTAATATACCCAAAGCCATATTCTATCTACTTAAGGGGGACCGTAATTTGGGGGGTTGGGGTGACCAAAATCCTCTCACCATGCAGGTGCTTGAATAATCAGGATAGGCCTTGGGCTATACTGTACTGACATTGTCTAAGGGCTAAAGGGCTATAAAGCCATAATTTTGTCAATTGCTCAGGTTTCGAATCAATGTGGACTTTCGGGCTTGCCTTTTTGATGAAAGAACTTTTCCACTTCCAGCACCTATGGCCCCTGAAATGAGCTATAGTCTAAACACCTTAAATGGGGTTGTATAGAGGAGAATATACGGGAGTAGTGTTGTAGGGGTTACTAAGGGGGATCTAGGAGTCTTTACCATAAACCCTAAACCTTATACTAGGGATTATGAAGGGGATAGTAGGACTTTGAGGTTAGGACCATAAACCCTAAACCTTATAGTAGGGATTATTACGGGGATACTAGGAGTTTGGACTATAAACCAGAAACCTTATCCTGAGGATTATGAAGGGGATACTAGGACTTTGGACTATCCTAGGGCTTACTAAGGGGATACTAGGAGTTTGGACTACTGCTCAACTGATGTCCCTTGTAGGATGGACAGTACTTGTGGTGGTGCCGGCTTCCTTTCATCCGCAGTGCTTTTAAAGACCTAGAACCTAAACCTTAAGGGTTTAGGGTTTAGGGTTTAGGGGTTAGGGTTTAGGGTTTAGGGCTTGGGGTTTCGTCACAGATACTATATACTAACGAAGGGATCACTCGCACAACCACACGAGTGATCAACGTTGTCGGGGTCTAGGCTCTGGATGAAAAGCATTCTGCCCTTGGCGGGGCTACTGAACGGGCATTTATGTGTATACTCAATCATCACATGAGATATAGTCTAAACTCCTAGTATCCCCCTTGATATCTCCTGTAGTAGTCCCCTATAAAATCCCCTACATAACCCCCTTTTAGGAGTTTAGACTATAGCTCACATGGGCTTCTTGGGATCTTTCCATGTCGGGGCTGAGTTTCATTTGTGAGCTGAGCTGCCAAAGGGGGCCCGATGTAGCCGATGTAGACCCCAGTATACTATAGTCCTTAGTTAGTTTCGGGACCCCAAAACGACACCTATGATTTCCAGAAACGCTAAGCCCCACAACCCACCATGTAAGCCCATTTTCCATTTCACTTTCCGCGTTCTTGTCCATCTGGTTCTCCATTTTTAGGCTCATCTCTTGCGATATATCTCCCCGCAACCACTAAACCCTAAACCCTATGACCCGATATATCCTCATAAAACTGCTATCTACCATGGGGATGATAGTTCCTGCGCACTCCCAGGTATGGAGCTCCAACGCCACAAGCCGACAGAATGGAACCAATGCTGCATGGTCTTACTGCAGTGCGTCGAAGCAGTACGTGCTCAAAGCCTGCCGCCCATGGGAGTTTCTGCAATTTAAGGGGCCCCGTGTCACGATAGCATCTTTGCTCTTACTACTTTTACCGTTTCTACTCTTACTTGTGTATGATTAGCAGGATTATCAGTACTACCACGATATCTATGATTTCAGGAGCTTTCGTTAGGGAGCTCCCTCAGATTCTGGGTCAGGTAATTTGCAGTAAACTACCCCAGCGGCAATCGGCAATTATCAAAATGAGGGTCCCCACACTAGGCATGTCCTGAAAATACTTGTTGCAATGATGCTTTTTTGCTTAGGAATGATAAGCCCCCTGAATTTCGCTCGGTAGTATTGTAGTATATTACTATATTGCGTACTATATTACGATATTACTATATTACAATATTCATCCAGGTTTCCGGGGGAACCCTAAACCCTAAACTCTAAACCGCGACTTTGTTCTGCATTATGGCGGCTCCCTGCCCAAGCCACCGCAGAACGACCCAGAAGGAAGCCTGCAATTATTGTAGTGTATTATAGTCTACTATAGTCTACTATAGTATAGTGGAGTGTATTATAGTATACTATAGTCTCTCATACTAGACTATAGTATACTATAGTAATTATGCTAGAATGAGGTAAAGGATAGTTAAATTGCAGTTGCCAAGCAACCCTAAACCCAAAGCCCTAGCGTTGCCAGTGGGGGACCTGAAGTTTGATCTACGCCCGTACGCAGCAGATGAAGTCTCTTACAAAGGCATCCCATCAGATGCTGCAACCCTGCCTTGTTCCCTAAGCTCTATGCAGAATCATGGTGTCCACCCCGTGCCTCATCATGGAAATTCATTCTGAAAGCCACTGCATGTCAGCTTTGATGGGCAGTCCTGTAAGAGCCGAATGAGAGCACAGGCTCTCTTGAAATTCATGTTTTCATGAGCCTTGCAGTGTTGATACTAAGATCCTGCATGACCTCCATATACCATAGTACCATAATCCCAAAGCCCTCAACCCTGAAACCTAAATTTAGGGAGCTTTGGGTCATGCCAGATTTTAGTTCTGCTGGGGCACTTTGAGAAGAAAGGCAGGCACCATAAAAGTGATGATGGTAAGATTCCACAGTACAGCCATTAAAAGCAGGGTTCATATGAGCTACAGTCTATACTCCTTAAAGGGTGGTTATATAGGGGATTATATGGGGAACTTGTATAGGGGCTATTACGGGGATGCTAGGAGTTTAGAATATGTTTAATATGGGGGGTCCCCTTGGAATCCTCATAATGAGGATTGCAGTATTTTGGGGTCTACAAGACGGGCCTCTGTTTTCTGGATGCTACCCTAAACCCCATATCCTGCGCAAGCAGGGCCGTCTTGGACTAACAGCCATAGTACAGCTCACAGCATTTTTTGATAGTGGCTGCGCTCGGTGTTCAGGCACAACATCCAAAGCTTCACAGTACTCGTAGTATGGTGTAGTGTAGCACTGCGTGGGACGTGCATCACGCGCACATACGCGGTATGGTCAGGATGACTAACATTAGATTGAATCACAGCAAGGCATCTTCCGCAACATTCAAATTCATATCACGCTTGCACTCACTCGGTTTCAATGAATCCTTAGGACATAGATAAGCAATGCAGATGCCTAGAGGGCTTCTGAAGATTCCGTACTTTCCATAAACATGCCTGTAAAAACCTTATTCGCTATATGGACCTAGCTTCCATTTCATTGTCCGTTATTATTCTTTCCATGTGCTGTTCCATTGTTGGGCTAAGTTTCCACTATATATCCCCCACAACCCCTGAAGCCTAAGCCTTATGCATCCCTGTGTAGCCCTGGCTTGGATTCACTACGCTCAGCCAGCCTTCTTCTGATTACGAAATTGGTTAGCGAGAATCCCTGCGACTTAGCTGCCGCAGACCGAATTGTCGCGAATTCGGCCGGGAATCAGTGTTGCTTAACTGCTCTTGAGTCGTCAGCTAGGTTGAGTCCCAAGCCCCGAATCTCCAGCCCCCAAACACGCTGACCTTACATTTTAATCATGAGCCAAATCTTCAACCCCAAAACTTAGATCCTACAGTCTCACTTAGGAGGACCCCCAACCCCGTAATAGTGACTCGAAGGGATAATAAAGATTATACTAGGGTCTTATTATATTCCTACTATACCACTATTACAGGGTGGGGGGTCCTCTTACAGTCTCACAGTCAAAACCCTCAACCGGCCCGAGTCCTTAGAGCCCTTAGGGAACCTCACACCCTGATCTGGATCTATGTTAATGGTTTAAGGTTAAGGGTTTAGGGTTAGGGAGCTTTTATAATTTGGGGGGGGGGTATTGGATTCTCCCTAAACCCTAAACCCATTATGTAAAAAGGATCCTTTTTTCTTCCTAGGGTAATCTGGGCTAAGTGATCCTGCAGCCCGAAAGTCTCAGCACTTGGCCAAAAACCTTGCGAGGGCCTAGCCTCAAGGGGTCATTGTTGGTACCCTTTAGAGGGGGCTATAGGGGATATACACGGTTTAGTGTTTATGGGTTATACAGGGGTAATGGAAAAGAAAATGGAAGCTACTATTTGCTGAAAAAAGTTGAAGCCCCAAAAAGAATGTGAAGCTACGTGTCTAACAACATCCCAAAGAGGAACCAACACGGAGCAGTTAGCTTCCGCCTTCCCACGTGGAGGTTCTTTGGTAGACATGAATTAGGGATGCTGCTTTGCTATTTTGCTGAGCCTATGTAGTTCTCAAAAAGGATCTCACACTTCCATACATAAGCTCCTGATCAGATTGCCCTGGGCGATGCAGGTTGGCATGGAACAACGAGTTTCGTAATCCGGTTAAGGTTTAGGGTTTAGGGTCAGGTCTGTAACAAAAGTATGGGGATCAAACATGGGTCTCAAGCGGAGCATGCCAAAGTCCAAAGCAATCCTACTGTAATCAAGAATCGCGACGCGACAGCTGCAAAAAGGCATCATCATTCAAAGGTGCATGAACAGTGGTACTAACAATGCCTAATAGAGGAGGAGTAGTCATATTGTCAATGTATTGGTATTGAACAAAAGCTCGTGGCCACAGTCTACATGGCAGAAAAAGCAGGAGTGGGTACTGGAATGATAGTAGGTGCAAAGGCGAAAGCTGTTAGCATCCTTCGAAATAGCACCAGGCACGATGACATCTATCAAGAAACCGTCTTGGCTCAGGGGTACTTCAGTTTCTGAACCATCTTCGCGTTCCTGCTGCAAGAGGCTTTTGCATGCTTCAAACGACAGAGGTATCACACGTAGTGTTCTTAGCATTATGAACATTGCCATGGTAACTATTCCAGGTACTTTGTAAGTGAAGAACCGCTCGCGATGCCTTCAGGGCTTTGCAATTATCAAAGAACCTGAGTCATCTCCTGAATTCGGGCATGAAATCTGGGGCTTGAGCTCATGTCTCAGTGTCTGTTACGTCTGCCCAGCAAAAGTGGCTCATGAGATCGTTAGAGACCCCAGGTGCATGCCGCGCGCTCCATTTTTGATGCAGACCCATGCTGGACCGAGCTGACTGGCCAAGTGTGGAAAAGCCTTTTGAGGTCTTTGTGTCCAGGGCGATTGCCTTACAAATGCGGGGGTTCCCAAAGTTATGGGCCCCTTCTGTTTATAGGTTATACTACGGCACCTAATATTCAGGGTGCCAAAATGGGACCCTGATTTTGGGAACCTCCTAAATATTCCGAGCACGCGGCTTCCGTTTCAATGACGCTAACCCACTCCCAGCATGCGGGCTGGCTTTCTCCTCGGATCTGAACAGGAGGCTAAGCCCTAAACCCTAATGATAGCCCCTATATACCCCTTTAACGGGTGGGCGGAGTTAATGGTGAGGATTAGAATTGAAGCGCGAGAAGCCCTGCAGCATGAACACCAAAGTGTTAAGGCAAGAATGTTCACTTCATGTGAGCTGTAGTCTAAGCTCCTGAAAGGGTGTTATATAGGGTTTATGGTTTAGGATTTAGGGTTTAGGGTCTAAACTCCTTAAAGGGGATTACATATATATATATATATATGGGAGTACTATAGGGGTTATTAGGGGGGCTACTAGGAGTTAAGACTAAAGCTCATATTAAAAGCCTCCTCCCTTTCCCCGCTCGTACATGTGGGCCAAAGCCTCCATAATTCGGGTGTCCAGGTCATTCCATCAACTGAAGGCCCAGTAGCGCTAGCCATTGGTGGTACAACGGCTTTTTACAAGCCGAGGTAACACTGCGCTTCCGACAATTAGCATTTTGGTGGATTGGATTTGGGAATTACGCGGGGGGGGATTGTCATTACATTCCAGGATGTGCCTCATGCTCATCCTTGGCGATGGTAGTAGAAAACCTATGAGGAGGGTGATGCCAAGGAGTTCTTGTGGTAGGAGCAACGGCCCTGCTCATACCACAACCACTGCAACCACCACCATGCAGCCTCCTCATGATGCTTCTTCTCCTTGATGCTTCATAATTTTGAATTCGCCATTCTTCGTGTCACAAGCTCCCTAAACCCTAAACCCTAAACTATGAGCTATGACTTTCATTTGCATTCCCAAGTTCAGCAGCATAGCAGGCGCCCCGCCCCAAAGCGGCCCAGCGGCAGTTTTGGGACTCTTGGCGAAGAAGTTCCCAGACAGATGGAAAGGGGCCGATGTTTTCAGATTTGGTAGTTTCCCAAAATTGGGGGTACCCCAATACAGACCCCCCCCAAAAAAATCCTTATTATGGGGACCCCAAAAAGGGTACCCAAAATATTCTAGTCCTTAGTATGGGGACCCCAAAAAGGGTACCCAAAATTTTGGGAAACCCCCAGGTGTTGGGGTGAGGGGTTCAGGGCTTTCGGGGCTCAGGTCTGAAGGTTTGGGCTTGCAAGGGCTTGCGTGATGTACTTTTTTGGGGGTCTCATAGTAAGGATTTTAGGATTTGGGGTCTACATTGGGGTCCCCTCATTTTGGGAAACTAGCAAATGACCCAGACTTTCATGCACAGAGATTGAAGGGTGGGTGATGTACAGTTGCAGCAGGCTGAAGTTGTTGGGAATAGGCGGAGGTTCCAACCACTATTCAGAAAGTATGAGTTCAATGCAGCTCAAAGCAGGAGCAAACGCGGAGAGTAAGGGAGAGAGAGAGAGAGAGTGTGTGTGTGTGTAGTACGCGACCTTTTGCTTAAGCGCAGGGAGATGGTGAAAGCTTTTGTGGTCACAGGCTATGTAGTTCCTTTTTGGGTTTGTCATTTTTTGGCAAGGGCTGAACCCTAAACCCTAAACCCTGAGGCCAAGGAACTAGGTAGGAGGGTCTGGGTGCCGGCTTTAGGGCTCAGGGTTAAGGGATTGAAGGGCTGGCAACGAAGGGAACACTTTGGGTTTCCCACAATTAAGCGTTTTTTTGGAGATCCCTATAATAACGCCGCAGGGACCTGTTCACGCGCGCGCAAACATGCACGCGCGCAGGATTCACTGGCCCTGCCAGTGAATTCAAGCTTCGGAAGGTGAGGAAAGCAGTGCAAAAAATGTCATATTTTTCGTCAAGCAAAAAGCCAGTGGCTGTCCTGGAGCACATCTGCTCTGGTTATCGTATGCTCTTG
>CAJNIZ010042660.1:105382-128457 GCA_905231905.1 Symbiodinium pilosum | reverse complement strand
AGTGAATTCAAGCCTCGGAAGGTGAGGAAAGCAGTGCAAAAAATGTCATATTTTTCGTCAAGCAAAAAGCCAGTGGCTGTCCTCGAGCAGATCTGCTCTGGTTATCGTATGCTCTTGGAACACGAACGTTATTATGGTTTGGGCATGAATGCTCTGGCTATCGTATGCTCTTGGAACACGAACGTTATTTTTTGGGCATGGATGCTCTGGTTATCGTATGCTCTTAGAACACGAACTTTATTATGGTTTGGGCATGGATGCTCGGGTTATCGTATGCTCTTGGAACACGAACGTTATTATGGTTTGGGCATGGATGCTCGGGTTATTGCATGGATGCTCTGGTGAGCGTATGCTCTTCTTTCAGCGGGTCCTGTCCTCAGCTCTCTGCCGTGCGGCCTGGTCTGCGGCCAGAAACCCATGAAACTGGCACATGCACGAAATACTGCGTACACCAGCACTCTTGCACCCTCTCGAATGAAAAATGCCTGAAAGTCCTGCGCATGCCAGCAAAATTGTAAGCCTGAAACCGCCTCAAAGTGCGCGTTTACAGGTATCTGGAAGGTATAATAAGGACCATAGTATATGAGGGTCTATATTAGGGTCCCCTTATTTTGGGAAACTACCATGTGTGTATGTGTGCGGCTTCTACACAAAAATGTACTGCCAATCTGTTGTCCACCAAGCATAATGCGCTGTGATTCGTATGCCTTGAGGGGTAGGGTAACAGGATTGTGTGATGGAATTCGTACATCAAAATATGACCTATAATCTAAATTCCTTAAAGGGGATTATATAGGGGACTTAGTATAGGGGAGTATTATAGAGGTTATTCAGAGGGATACTAGGAGTTTAGCCTACAGCTAACATCACCGGTGGAAGGCCCCCATGAGGCGCTCATCGTCGTATCCGCTGCAAGGAAGCTCAGAGCCCTTCGGGCTCAAAGTGCTGAAGGCCAGAATCCAAAACATCCTGAGAATGAAGCCTAAACAAAATCTCAGCCTGCAACCCCAGCTACCTACAGTTGTATGGGTTATGCTACTAAGCTGCAGGTTATTGGGGGTTCCAGGAAGAACCTAAACCCTAAACCCAACACCCTCGGGCCTTGAAGCTACGCGCCACCCGTCATCTTCCCGAGTTGCACCGCTCACCCGAACATTTGTGCATACCCTGTAAGGATGCAGAAATCAGGGTTTAGGGTTTAGAGCTTAGGGCTTAGGATAAAGGATGCAGCAATCAGGGTTCAGGGTGTAAGGTTTAGGGTTTAGGGTTTAAGGTAAAGATTGCAGAAATCAGGGTTTAGAGCTTTGGGTGATTTGCAAGGATCTTGTGAGACCCTATGGAAGCCTGTCAACACCGGATATTTTGAATCGCAGAGAGGACCCCTAAAACCTTTTTTCAACCTGTTTAGTCCAGGGTGTTCGGCAGCCCTGCTTTCAGAAAGCCTAAATCCTAAGCCCCCAACCCTCAATCTTAAACCCTAACCCTAAACCGCCTAAACCCTGACTAAACCCCGTACAGGACTAGAACTCCCTTTTCTGTAGGAGGGGCTCAAGTCCAAGGACTTTAGCCGCGGCCAAGCGGCGGCGGCAGAGGATCGGGAGTCCCACACGGTTCCGGGTTTTGGGTTTGAGGGTTTAAGGGCTGAGGATTTAAGGTTTGGTGTAAAGGTTTAGGGTTAGGGTTTAGGATTTTCAGGGCTGAGGGTTCGCGGTTTTGGGGTGAAAAGGCCGAGGGTTCGCGGTTTTGGGATTTAAAAGCTGAGGGGTCTGGAGTGTGAAGTGGTGTGCCTAGGTCAGACATGCGGGTTGCAATTAGCTCATGTGCTTTATAAGGTTCTATTGTAGTCTTATCGGGGTCCGAACTGTGCACAGGAATGAGGTTCGGGCAAGCGTGTTATGATCATAAGGTTCAAGCTTACGGAAGACACTGTGATGCAGTGTTTCATGAGCATGCGGGATCTCCATGCACACCATTATTGCAATTTCCCTGCCAATTCAAGGCTTGGCAGTTGGGCCTAGACCTTGTCTCCTAAATGGTAGTTTCCCAAAACAAAATACTATAGTCCCTATTATTAGGGCCCCAAAAGGGTACCCCTAGACCTTGTCTCCTAAATGCCCTGAACATGGGCGGTATATGACTTTTCATGAAGCTGAACCATGGTTTTCTCTCGGGTGCTTAGAAGGGACTATCATACCGGGACCTCAATATGTCACAATTCTTCTTCTGGGGACTGCCTAGTTTCTGCAACCCCCCGGTACTACTATGGGGATCCAGCCCTTCATTCCCTGAGTAGATTTGGGGTCTAGAGCCCCGCAAAAATGGTCCCTAAGCCCCTAAACCCTAAACCCCCAAACCCCTAAACCCTACACCCCCAAACCCCTAACCCTAAACCCTACACGAATCTGCACCGGAGCTCCAATTCTGAGACCTCACTGTGATGGGAGTCGTTGTCTCATCAGCAAACTCCTAGGACCTTGTATAGGGGTTATATGGGGATAGTGGAAAATAAAACGGAAACTATTATATTATAGTAGATTATGGTATATTATAGTACCTTTGATATTCTATAAAGCCCCCAAATCTGGCTTGCCACTGGGATAGTTCAAATGGGTTTAGGCAAAACGTTTTTGTTGGAGTTTTCCACTGGCTTTAGTTTCAGAATAGCTCAACAATGGCCCATAGATCGTTTAGACCGTCAATTCCCAGCCCTGAACCCGTGTAACCCACAAACCCTGCAACCCTACCCACCTGCAATTCCTTCAAACTAAAACTTAAGAACTCGCTGGGAGGCAGCTTCCTCTTGATGCAGATGTGCCAGAGGCAGCGTTTTACTCGTATTCAGGGTGTAGGGTTTGGGGGTTCAGGTTGCATAACGACAAGCAGCTCAATCCCAAAACATGTCCAGAAGTTCACAGGACGAGCTTCTGTGAGCTACAACTGACTGTTCCTTCATGGGATTGGGCTTGTAAGGGGCTATGCGGGGAGTTTCGATGATCTGCTTTTTAGGAGGTAGGAAGGCATTTTTGGAGTGGTCTGATGGTACAAGTTGAGCGTGTTGACTTCAGGAATTTGAAGGCTGGGCACGTGTAGTCCGTTGTCTTTACTGTAGTCCCCATTAAGTGGATAGAGTATGGGGTATATGGGGATCTTAGTATAATATACCTATTCTATCTACTTGGGGCTATACCCTCACCACTAAATAGTAGTTTCCAATTTGTTTTCCATCATCCCACTATAACCCCCATATTCTATCTACTTAAGGGGGATTATAACCGTTTGCAGATCCGATGAAGACTTCGAGACTCATAGTCCGTCCTCTAGAGGCAGCCTATCGCTCATGGGTTCCCCTACCATCCGCCTCTAGGCTACCCGGCCTTGGTTCACCCCTAACCCTAAACCCTAAACCCTAATCCCCAACCCCTAAACCTTAATCCCTAAACCCTAAACCCAATTCCCTAAACCCTAAACCCTAAAAACCCAAAACCCCATTGCTGAAGGCCGATGCTGACGAGCTGGCCTATGAAGAGGTAGAAGTGGCTCCTTGAGCTGCAAAGACCCAGGTACGTAGGGTTTTGGGTTTAGGGTTGTGTATTCTTGTATGTATATAGAGAGAGAGAGAGAGAGACAGAGAGAGAGCGAGAGAGAGAGAGAGAGAGAGAGTGAAGGCACCTAAATAAGTAGCAAAGAGATGTACAGGGGGTATATAGGGATATGTAACCGGAATGGAAAAAGAAACCGAAGCTGCAACCAATTTAGGATTTAGGCTTTAGGGGTCTAGGCAAGCAGAAGAAGTGAGAACCAACTGGCAACGGAAAATGGAAATTGAATAGGAAGCGGATTTTGTACAGCGGATATCTGGGAGTTTCCCGAAATGAGGGGCACCTTTTTGGGGGCCCCCATAATAAGGATTATAGTCTATTGGGGTCTATATTGGGGTTCCCATACTAAGGGAAAGTACCATATCGGCATCCCATAGTTTCTCCTATGTAGTACTGGGAGCATTTTGGGGTGGCCTCATTTTTGGTGCATCCTTCAGGGGATCGGGGATTCTCTGTCAAAACCACACTCCTTGCAAGAATTGGGGGTTTCGCAAGATTAGGGTAGTTTGGGGGTCCCTATGATAAGGACTATCCTATCTTGGGGTCTATATTGGGATCCCCTTATTTTGGGAAACGACAAATTCTTGGTGGGCGCTATCACACTGCTGATTAGGGTAGTTTGGGGGTCCCTATGATAAGGACTATCCTATCTTGGGGTCTATATTGGGATCCCCTTATTTTGGGAAACGACCAATTCTTGGTGGGCGCTATCACACTGCTGATCCCGTATCCTCAGGGAGATTTGGCAGGGTATCGGCACTTCTACCACCCTTGAACCCTAAACCGCCTAGTGTCTCAGCTCAGCCCATGATGGCAGCATGTCAAACCATCCAGCCCAACATGTGGGGGTGTCGGGTTTAGGGTGTAGGGGTTTAGGCTTTCGGTTCCTTAAAACATCTTCTTACCACCTTGACCTTCTTACTACCTGACACTCACCCTGAAGTAGATGGAATTTTTTTCTTTCCCAAACCATCCTGGAGTCCCCCCCTCAAGCAGTAGTTCCCTGGTTTCCCCAATCTAGTAGTAGAGGTCACTTTGTGGGGTCCGTTCTGTGGATGCAACCCAGCCAGGGTTTTGGGTTTTGGGTCAAGCTGGTCGCTGCCGGTCCAACCATTGGCACTAGCAAATCGTGAACCCCACGCCCAAAATGATACCGTTGCTTCCATGTTCTTACCCATTCCACCTACACATCTCTACACAATACCTATATGATATCTCCCGACATCACACTACATCC
This sequence comes from Symbiodinium pilosum, assembly GCA_905231905.1. Lineage (NCBI taxonomy): Eukaryota > Dinophyceae > Suessiales > Symbiodiniaceae > Symbiodinium > Symbiodinium pilosum. The sequence goes on along the minus strand of CAJNIZ010042660.1, from coordinate 123,621 downwards.
TAAACCTCAAATAATACAGTAGCTTCCAATTTCTTTTCCATTCCACCTATACATCCCTACATACTCTTTGTACATCCAAATATCTCCCTTGAACCCTAAACCCTAGATAACATGACGTGATTGACAAAGATAGCTGAGCTCTAAACCCTAAACCCCCGAATGTGCGAAGGTGCCTGAGATGGAGGGCCACGACCAGCTGGAAGAGGAGCTAAAGGCTCGGCGAATACATTATGTAGGGATTGTGTTCCCTATGAAGGCCCCATTAAGTTGTGTTTCAGGGTTTAAGGCTGTTCTTCATGGAGATGTAAAACCCAAGGATATGTGTAAAAGAGCATGCTTCCAAATTTTCGAAGTGAAAGAAGACCTAAAGTAGACCTGGTGCAGCTTCAAGGATGTAGGTAGAGGCGTTGGAGGGGACTAGGATGGTCTTCACGTGGCTTCCCACCGCAAAGAAGCACCCCAAAACAGCTAGACAATGCTTGTCAAAGTATAAGGTGTGGGCAGTTTGGCGAAGGCTCCTTGCTAGACAATTTCTGCTCGTCAATATGAGGGTGCCGCATTGCTGCGATTGCAAAGCTAGGATCCTCATGATAGCCCTAAGCCCTAAACCCCAAGCCCTGCCCCCCAACATCCCAGACTGGTGGATTGGTATAGTGAGCCTTGCTGTAGGTGTTTCTCAACAAAGCGGGCACTACCCAAACTTTCTGGTGGTTCGTAGGGAATAAGAGACTATAATCCCTACATAACCCCTATGAATATATTCCCTCATTCCAAACCCTCAGCCCTAAAAGATAGATATCGAGTCCCCCGTAGGTAGATAGAATATGAGGTATATGCGGATCTTAATATAATATACCCAAAGCCGCATTCTATCTACTTTAGGGGACTGTATATATATACATATATGTATGTGCATATATTTTTATATAGAAATTGTCTACTAACCACCAGTACCTAAATCGAGGTGTCTAAATGTCCACGTAGCTGGCCCAGAACCCTTCACCTGGCTGCAAACCAGCTGGATACAACGGACAGCGCGGGGATGCAGCACATGGGGCGGCACGGGTGGCCTAGCCGGAACGCCCATGGGGACCCAAGGGGAGCAGCTGATGCTCGTGATGCTGGTCCCCTGGCCGAAACAACGCGCGAAACCACTGCGACAAGATGCGCAAGGGAAGCACCTGATGCTCATGATGCTGGCTTCGGGGCCTCGGAAAACGTTAGAAACACACAAGAAACGCTGTAAATGCCGCTAATAACGCGCTTTGAACGATGCAGGTCACGTTTGGGGCCCAATGCTGTCCCAAAAACGCAGGAAACTCCCGATGATGCTGAAAAGGGGGGGACGCAAGAGAAGAAGGGGAGCAGCTGATGCTCATGATGCTGGCCCCGAGGCGTTAGAAAAACACAGGAAAACGCTGTAAATACCGCTAAAAACGCGCTTTCACCGATGCAAGCTACGTTTGGGGCCGAAAGCTGTCCCAAAAACGCAGGACTCTCCCAATGATGTTGAAATGAGGGCCCGAGTTTCCGCAAATCCGATATCGTACTCTCCCACCCCCTACCCCCTCCCTCGGCTTATTTGGCATCGCCCTGCAACTCCAAGACGCCACACGGGTGCTTTCCGTCATCCATGTCTAATACTAATCATAGTAATAATAGTAGTAAGAAAACAGTAATAATGCACAGAATAGTGATGGTAGAAATAACAGCCGTAATAATACTGTAATAATAATAGTAATGATAGTAAAGATAGTAGTGACTGGCAAGAAGGGAATGTTTTCTACAGGAATCATATGGGGATAATATTCCCCTACTCCGACTAACCTTCAGTAAGTTGCAAATTATAAAGTTTTTCATCCAATCTCACCCCAAATGGTGACATGTGCTCATTGTAAAGAGCTCCAGAAGCAAATCCTCACTCTCGAGACAGTCTCAATTCAGTCCCGTCTGCAGAGTTCTGTACCTGAGCCAGAATGGTGTATTGAAGAGGGTTTATGGTTTAGGTATTGAAGTTTTAGATCAAGTTTGAAAGCATTTCTTAATCCACGCAGTCAGTGGGCGCCGGGGTCTAACAAAAAAAACCTTGAAAGCTCAGCAACAGTTTGCCCAAACTTTGCCAGGGCTACTGCACAGGGGGTCCTCAAGACTCACAGAATGTAAACGCTGCACATCCAAACCGCCGAGCTTCTTGTTTGATGGAGAAGAAGGGGTCTCACGTTTTAAGAGTTTCCCATACGCTTGCTAGGCTCATCATCCTGGATTAATCTATGTGTAAGCCCAAAAGTGTCGTCATAGACTCCTGATGTAATCCTTGCTTTGCCTTTGACTAGAGGAGAAAGTCTTGCTGTCAAGATTTTCGAGCACTTGTCTTGGGGGAGTTAAGAACAGGACCATGCAATCTTTGGGGGTGCATAGATTAGTCTCGCATGTTGGAGGAATGCTGGTCAAGGATGGATATGTGAATGTGATTTTCGAGACTACAAAACATAAGGTGCTACTTTTCGGAAACTTGAGCCTACCCTGCCCCGAACAAACATTGGAGCTGATATGGTCCCCTTTTCAAAGGACAGTTCTTTCTAGAGCCTTTCGCGGGCTTCCATGTTTGGGCGAGTGTCATAAACTCCCAACCCCCAACTCCTAAACCCCAAACTCCAAACACCACGTAGTGGCTTCCATTCTGTCTGCCATCCCGCCCATAGACCCTGTATGTATCGTAGTTTTCAAAAAAAGGGGGGGCCGTACATCATGGCCGTGCAAGGCGCCCAGCACGCCCGATGCGCCGCCTGACCGCGATGCCGTGGCAGCGGCCTTTTGGCAGGCTGCCGGATTTGCGGGCTTACAATTAGGGTCTATGGGTGAATTCTCTTGCAGATGTTCTTGAACTTCCACAACACAAACAAAATTTCCCTCCGCGTCTTCCAGAGCTTTTGCACAAAAATCCGCACTGCGAATGCTGATGCTGCACTTGCTTCTTGTCTTCCAAATGCATCAATTTCTGGCCAGCACTTTCATTACTCGGACATTCTGCAAGTTAGAGAGCAGGAGAGCTTTAACAATGCGAGAGCAGTATTTCATACATTCCACTTTTCGTGTGATGGGCGAATTCTATTGCAGACCTTGGCGAGCTTCCCACAGAAAACTTCACTTCCCATCACATATATTGTTCAGCAGCTCCCCGGAGAAAAGCAAAAGGGTACTGAGGTTATATAGGGAGAATGGAAAAGATAATGGAAACTACTATAGTATACTGAGCTTCCCCTTAAACCCTAGTAGTGTACTGAGCTTCCTTCTTTTCTTCCAAGTGCCTCAAAGCCTGGCCTTTTCAACACTCATACAACCGTCTGCGGAAATTTCCGGATGGGAGTAAGAATGGAAAAGAAAGTGGAACCTGCTATATTAGATCAGGGTATATACCCCAATCTAAACCCTGAACCCTTAAACCCTAAACCCTAGACCCTTTATAGGGGTTCTATAGGGGAGCCCGTTGTCTACATTGCGATGTTTGGGCCCCTGTAGTAGCTGATCATCTTTGCCGAGACAGGCTACTTGGAGGTTGTTAGGCAGGTACAGGTTGAAGCGCTGTTTAGGGTTTTGGGGTTTATTGGTTTAGAGCGCTACCTGAGACCCCACTCAGTGCTACCCGTGGGTCTCAGATAGGGATCCTACTTCTCCCTAATAATCACGCCCAGCACCCTAACAAGATGTATTCCCTCTACTACACAATGGTGCTAATAATTGGGGGGGTGTTTATTGTTCGGAGTGAGGGTTTTTGTTTGAGGGAAGGGTCGGCGGCCAGTTCTTTCTGGTTAAGTAACAATCTTCGTGATTTTTGGCAATTCCGCAGCTCGAGGAAAGACCCTACTTAGAGCATTGATTTGGATGGGCTGGGTGCTAAAGCGTTCAGCTATGTCTCAAAATTGCGGCCAAGAATGGAGGAGAGAGCAAAACAACCCTGTTTACCTTGTACCCTTTGAGGTTCACGATGTTGGTCGTCCCCAGTTGTGCAAGATTTCCTCCGTCAATTTGTCAATCGTATGATTTTGAGTGACAGCCATTTCCTAAGATATCCTACGCTCTGAAGCCCTTGCCCGAGAAGGAATGAATTCTTCGTCCTTGCGTCAATTTCCAAAACGCTGCAAGTGTTCGTTTCTTCTTTCTAGAAGTCTAAGAAATCGTAGACCCATGGTGCGCAGATTATTCTTATAATCATGTTGTGATTCATATCATTATCCTTCAGTCCCTGAGGTCCACAAGGGCTGTTGTTTAGGAAAAGCCCTAAGCCCTGACTCCGGCATCTGCGACCCCAAGACCCAAACCCTAAACTCTACACATATCTTGTATCAGAATTTACTATAACATACAGTAATATGCTACTATACCATAAGGCACCATTATATATTAAGGTATTCTACAACCTATTATAGCATATCATGAATTTCTATAGAGCATTTTAACAGACCATAACATACCATAACATATTACATATTACAGCAGGTTACAACAGATTACAATAAATTGATCAACCTGCACTTTGCCGAGAGGATTGCCTTGAAGCGGACGAGGAGCGGCCCAGATGCTGAAGATGAGAGGGGCTGATAAAACATACTCTCGAGTTTAGGCTTTAAGATTTGGAGTCTCAGATTTTGATTCAGGATTTGGCATTTGGGATTTGTGGTGTTCAGTTGGCGGTTGAGGAACTTATGTTGGGTTACCATATCTTGGGCATATAGTAAATACTAGGGTTTGCAACAGTAACTTCACTTATGTTCCTCAACAGCAACCCCGTAAGCTGCAGACGTGTTGAGCTTGATACGGGCCATGAAGGGTTTGTGCATATGGGTGTATTCAATCTCGATACGGTTGATTTGAGGCCTATGCAGGGAGTACATTGCCTATTGCTTAAGGCGGGATGATTTCTCACACAGGCGTTATAGTCCCCCTTTAGTAGATAGAATGTGGGGTATATGGAGATCTTGGTATAGCATACCCAAAGACATATTCTATCTACTTAAGGGGGACTGTACGACTATACCTGTTATTCAGGGTTTAGGGTTTAGATGAATGGATATGCATTTTGGGAACACTAAGCATTGTAAAATACATGCTGCCAGCATGCAGCTTTGATGATTTCTGACAGCTTAGGAGGCGTTTTGGTGTGGGACCAGGGATTCCCTAAACCATCCTAGACCTTGTTCATAGTAGGGTTTAGGGTTTAGGGTTAGTTGTAGTAGAATTATGAGTAGTTGTGTTTTTAAATTTTGTGTGCACAGACACTATGAAGCCCCGCGTCATCCCAGTTTGCACTTCATTTTCATGTTCTTTTCCATTTGATTCTCCATTATTCCAACGTAGCCCCATATACCCCAATTGATCCCCCACTCTCTTTGTACGTCCCTAGATCCCTCCTCATTGAGAACAGTTCGAGGTGGTTCTCCATACTCCAAGTGCGGGAACCCTTGTTGAGCAAGGGTGGATGTTTCGAAGGTATGGGACCTGTATTTTCAGAAGCGGTCGTATACCTTCAGGATTTCCGCTTTAGGCGAAACCTTAAACCCTACACCCGACTGTAGCTCATGAAATGGAACCTAAACCCAAAACCCCTAAGCCCTAAGCCCCTAAACCCTAAAACCCTAGACCCTAAACCCTAAGCCCTAAAACGCTAGACCCTAAACCCTAAGCCCTTCTCAAACCTCATGTGGCCTTTCTTAAGCTTCTATTTCATGGGAGCCTCCATGGGATGACAGGATATCATGCGCGACGTCTCTTACTGACTGCCCCAAAAGACTGTGCGTTGATATACTTACTGGGGTTAACAAGGAATATGGGAGTAAATTACATAGTGATTAAAATCCCGAATTTTCTACCAAGAACCAATAAGTTTAGGGTTTGGGGTTTAGCATATTCACCCGCAGCAGATTCCAAGGAAGGGAGGTTTTCAAATTGAGGCACTTCGGAGACGTCCTTCTGATAAGGGCAATATGCGGGTTTCCCAGAACTAGGCCTACTTCTTGGGGGGGTCCCGACAAAAAGGCTTATAGCGCTTTTGGGTCTATATTGGGGCCCAGTCTTTTCATGTGGACAGCTGGCCCTTCAAACAGCTTTGAGCAAGATGTCGCTGAAGACGTGCTGCAGGTAATGCGCGCTTATTCGCGATTGGTATGATGCTTTATGTGCCTGAAGTATCCTGAAGTTGCAAGCCGCGAGTGCCACCAGAGCTGTTGCAAGTCCTCGAAGCCATTAAGCACCCACGACAGTCAGAAAAGGTCCGCGGTAGAGCCTTCTTGAGAAACTACCATATCATGCGTGATACACGAGGCGGACTCTGGTGTTTGAGAAGTGCACGCGTAAGGCAAGTACCCCGCATACGCCCATCCACAGCTGCGCAGTCGACTCCTCATATGATATGACCGAAAAAGCTCCACAAACAGCTCCACGATGATACATAAACCATATAACCGCCGTCCCTATTGGCTATATGGAAGATTGGTAGCTACCCACCTGAAAACGCCCTTGATCTAAGGCCCCAAACCCCAAATCCTGAACCCTAAACCCTAAATCGCTAAACCCTGAATCCCTACATCCCTAATCCCCAAACCCTACTGCCTAATCCCTAAACCCCAAAACCCTAATTCCTAAACCCCAAAACCCTAATCCTTAAACCCTAATCTCTAAACCTTAAACCCTAAACCCTGATCCCTACATCCTGAGGAGGACGGTCTTGGGGCAACCCCAAGCACCGAGGCCTCCACCCAGTTCGGAGCAGAGGCTGGGGAGGTTAGAGTTTAGGGAGTTAGGGGTTGAGGGATTTAGGGATTTAGGGATTAGGGATTCAGGGTTTAGGGTTTAGAGTTTAGGGTTTAGGATTTAGGGATTAGGAATTAAGGATTCAGGATGCAGGGTTTAGGGTTTGGAGTTTAGGGTTTAGGGATTTAGGATTCAGGGTTTAGGGATTTAGGGTTTAGGATTTAGGATTTAGGATTTTAGAATTTAGCGTTTAGGGTTTAGGGATTTAGGGTTAAGGGTTTATGGTTTAGCGATTCAGGGTTTAGGATTTAGGGTTTATGGTTTTAGAGATTGAGGTTTTAGGGTTTAGAGGTTGAAGTTTGCGGGTTGGAGATGAGCTATAGTCTAACTTCCTCAAAGGGGTTGTTCAAGGGATTATATCGGGGGCTACTATAGGTTACTATAGGGGGAGGCGGATACCCGGAGTCTAGACTGGCTCAGATGGGGATAAACCCTAAAACCCTAAACCCTAAAAACCTTAATGGGGATTTAGGGAGTGAGGATTTGGATTTGGGTTTAGGGACTTAGGATTGGAGTAGTTTTTGGGTTAGGGTGTAGGGGATTTGGGGGTGCCGGGGTGACGCGGCCTGTATAGTTCAGACATGTGAGCCATACTCTAAACTCCTTAAAGGGGGCTATATAGGGATTATATAGGCGACTACTTTAGGGGATATTAAGGGGGATACTAGGAGTTTAGACAGTTGCTCATATAGGGTTTAGGGGGTAAAGGCCAAAGAATTGCGATTCAGAGGAGAGCAGTGAGGTGATGTCTCAGGTAGTGTGGTGATTTTGGTAGCCCCGCCCACTACAAATAAAGTTCCGTATAAGAGTCACATCGTTGTCATGGAGTCTACATCTTGGGGGTTGGAATATCCTACGTCTCCTTTGATCAGGGTTATCTTTAATTATAGGCGTTTGTCTGACGGATTTAGGTGTAAACTCCAAATCATGCGCTCTAAGCCAGATCCTGCGTGCTAGGAGTGGGGGGTGTTTAATATTAATGTGACGGGATTATATCAGAACCCCGAATGAATCCCAAGGGTGGGAGGAGTTCTCTAAGGTAAGGATCCATATAATCTTTGTTACTGGAGATTTCAGCTACAGAGCCTTCAAATGCTTCGGCATGCGGTCACAGGATTTTAGCTGACCGTACTTCAAGACCCTAAACGATCGCAGGATTTCGATAACCGCGTTCCCCTAGACCATGTGTTGATGTCCTTTTGGGTGGGGTCCTGGGGTCCTTATAACAGGGATTACCATGTTTGGGGCACACGATATCTTCAAGTTGGCATATACCCAGCAAGTGATCCTTGCATCACATGAGCTACTTTCCATGGGAGAATAATCCCTACACCCCTTAAGCCCTTAACCCTGAACCGCGTATTGACTGCAGCTCAAATGACGAAGGCTGAAGGAGAGGATTTCTGCGATGTCGATGACGAGGAGGACGAGGAGATTGGCAATCCTGTTAGGGTTTAGGATTTAGGATTTAGGGTCTAGGGTTTAGGGTTTAGGAGTCATGCTAATAGCAGGCACTTCCCCACCTCTATTAGATATCCCCCCATAATAGGCCTTATAAAGTAGGTGGGCATATTTAATATTAGGAGTGGTGGTGTTTGATATGAATATGACTGGATTATAACAAAACCCCGCATGAATCTCAAGGGGGGGAGAGGTTCTCAAAGGTAAGGATCTATAAAATCTTTGTTACAGGGGGATAGACCCCTTTGGCTTGAACATGGCTTCTACTTTGCATGACCCCTAATGTCTATGTAATCTCTGTAAAACAAGACCTGGTTGTATAGGGCCCCCCCACCCGTAAATCCTAAACCCTTGAAAACCGAGATTTGAGTTTGTTCGGAGATGCGTGTCAGTGGCTTGACGCGGTGTAGGGCTTAGGGTAGAGTTCAAAGCTAGCGCCTGTGAAAGACGACGGCGACGAGGATGATGATGACGATGGTGGTGATGATGACGATGGCGATGATTATTTGTTGACTATTATTACTTTAGGGCTATTATTACTACTTGTTTTTGTTCTTAAGATAAGCAAGAACAAAGAAATAGATACATATATATATATGTATATGTAGTTATATACTCAACATCTATGACGGTGACAAGAGACCGCATGTTCAAGATTGCGCTTCACTTTGTATCCTCCCCTTACCAGCTTTTGACAGTACAGCAGGCCCTAAACCTTGAACCTAAGCCCCAGTAAAGACGAACAAATCCTGATTAATCAGCTCCTTCGCCCTACCAAGGATGATTGACCAGATCCTGGTATCTGAACCTTCCAAAAACCGGTCATTAGTAGTAGTATTATTATTAGTAGTTGCCGTAGCTTCAGCCGTAGCTGTAGCCGCAACCGCAGCAGTAACCGTAGCCGTAGCCGTAGCCGTAGCCGCAGCAGTAGCAGCACCAGGAGGATTAGTAGTAGTAGTAGTAGTAGTAGGAGTAGGAGTAGGAGTAGGAGTAGGAGGAGTAGGAGTAGTAGGAGTAGTAGGAGTAGTAGTAGCAGCAGTGGTAGCAGTAGTTGTAGCAGTAGTTGTAGCAGTAGTAGTAGCCGTCTAATTTTTTAGTGTATAGAATGCTCATAGACCCATATATAACCCAGTGTCCATTTTAATTTTGAGTTCTCTGTTCGATTTGATTCTCTACTACTCACATTATTTACGCCCTGCACCATCTGAGCCGTAACGGACACAGAGCTTCCATGTTCCTTGTCATTCCGTCTAATTATCCCTTTTGGAGCTGCAGTCTAAACTCCTTAAAGGGGGTTATGTAAGTGATTATATATAGTTGAGCATTTGAGGAGTTATTAAGGGGGATGCTAGGAGTGTAGACTACGGCTCATATTCTTAATCTTTTTCGAGGTCTCAGGACAACCATGACCCGCCCAATATGCTCCCGCCCAATCTAACGAGGCTTAAGAAACTTTGACCAGCCTTGATAGTCTCCAGGCATCCCCGGTACAGCTTCTTTAGTACAGTATAGTATAGTAAAAGATACACCGCGCAAATAATTAGGCTGCGACCGACTTCTAGCGCTGCAAAGCAAAAATGGTAAAAGATAGTATAGTATAGTTTAGTATAGTATAGTATAGCATAGTATAGTATAGTATAGTGGGTGGGCCCATAGTAACTCCATGCAAATATCTCTTTACCTTGCGCCCCTAAACCTGGAAGCGGGATGCGGGGAGGAGTTCGTGGAAGTGGAGCCCGAGTTTTTTGAGGAGCGCCTGTTTGGACTTAAATCCCACATGGGTTTAGGGTTTAGGGGTCTAAATTCCCTATAATACGGGGTCCTATATTTGGGTTCCCATTATAATACGGGGCCTTAAATAAATTTCCCCCCATTTTGGGAACAGTAATTTAGGGAAACTACCACATATTTGAAAGGTCCCTTTTTGGGTGCCCTAAATTATTCAGGCTTTAGGTTATACTGGGGACCATATTACTAGGACTCCAAATAGGACCATAATTTTGACAACCTCCCAGATGGAGTGTGGCTTGAGGGAGTAGGGGCTGTGGCTTTAACCTCTGCGCGCTAGGGCTTTTTCTTGGTGAACACAGAAAGTACCCGTCGGGCGCTACTCGTAATCTGTGAGTGTCTTGTTTCAAGGAATCGTCCAGTCTTAAACAACACGGAAACGCGCTTCAGCGCGTGCTATTTTATGTGACATTGATGCAACATATGAAGAACTTGTCCATTAGTTGCCAACATTGTATGTCTTTTCCCTAAACCCTGATGCTTGTCGGCGTGTAGCCTGTGGAAGATCCGAGCTTGTGTAGAGACCGTCGCCTCCACGCCCACTTCAGCTTACGCGCAGTTTAGGGTTTAGGGATTGGGGTTCAGGGTTGAGGGATCAGGGTTTATTTAGGGTTTTAGGGATTAGGTTTCAGGGTTTAGGGCCCAGGGATTGGTGCAAGGGCAGCGGCAGCTGCCACGCTGGTCCCGAGCCGGCGAACCATGGGACGCCATTGGCACAAAAATGGAACCCCCTAATAATCCCCTTGTTACCCCAATGTAGTAATGGGTTCATATTGGGGGGGTTCCATTTTTGGATCCTTTAGAGGGTCTGTTTGCTTGCTTAAGTCGCAGGCATGCCGTGGTGGCAACTGGTTGAAACTGTCACGCGCCGTTCTCCTGGAAATCGCTGGGGTGCTGCGGCGTGAAATTCGCCTTTGGGCTGCGACGGAGCAGTAGGAAATGGGAGTAGGGAAAAACCGAGCATGTATGATGTTAGGGTTTCGGGTTTAGGGTGTCAATCCCCAAGTTTCATGATAGTCGAAGTGCTTGATTTTGTTGCAAGGCTTTTAGTTCAAGCCAGGAGGAGAATCAAGTGGAAAGAATGACATGCAAAATCCTCTGGAAACTGGGATTATACTGTGGTTTATAAGAATTTGGGTATATTAATCAATCGTGTTTTGTGCTGGCTTTGGTGGGAGTACCAATGGCTCCTTAGGAATTATAGGTGGGCATATATACATATATATATATATACATATTAGGAGGACCCCCCAACCTGTAATAGTGACTATAAGGGATACTAGTAACTATATTAGGGTCCTCTTACATTCCTATTATACCACTATTACAGGGGGGTCCTCCCAATACATATTTCGCTTCAACTCGGGGGATTAAATTAAGATCCTAGCCGCTTCACATGCAAATGGCCCAGACGTAAGTCTTTAGGGTTTAGGGTTCGGGGTTTAGGGTGTAGGGTTCAGGGTTTAGGGGTCTGTTCAACCATAAGTTAAAATCCTACCATATGTGCGGATTTTCCTGAATAATACGGATCCTTAGCACGGGGGTTCCTATTGCCATGCGGGTCCCAACATAAATTTTCCCCGTTTTGGGGACAGTGGTTCAGGCCAAGTCGCAAGTCCCATATACAATTTCTGTAATGCTTACTTGGGGGGTCAGGGGGACTTAGTAAGTAGGTTAATAATGGGGATAAATGGGGTACTATATGGGTTATAGGGGTTATTAACCTACTTACTAAGTCTCCCTGACCCTCCAAGTATCTGCTCCAGAGGATGAGTCAGCTCTGTGATAAGTGCCACAAGAGAGATGAGGTTTACTGTTTAGGGTTTCCCCATAGGGACGACACTGTTAAAGGCAGAGGTACACAGTGGCAGTTACGATGGTAGCCGAAAAGAGTAGCATGAGCAAAAGAAGCATAGCGACAACACTTAGGACTTAATCATAGCAGCTGATCATATCCTACAGATGATGTTCATTTGCTGCTCGCCATAACCCCCACCTCCCCCCATGAACAGCAGCATTGCTGAGGCAATGAGATGCTGCAACCAATAAAAACTAAGGTAACCTCAGCCAGAACAAGAAAGATGGTAATGTTAGTACACATGAAACTGTAATCCTGTTGTCAGCCAGAACACAGAAGATGGTATGGTTGGTAGATATAAAGTTCTGATTTTGTTGTTTTTTAACTTCATCAAGCAGTGGCCCTTTTTTTGGGGGGGGGGGGGGATGTCTGCTTCTAGGTCTCAATGGCCTAGGGTTTGTACACTTCACGCAAGTCAAATAAACTCAACCCCCTAAATCCCACAACTCAAATAAATCCTTAAACTCAAATGCCTGAACAGCCGTGCCTGAATACCCCACATCCTGAATCATAATCCCCTAAACGCCGCCAAAAGCGCATGTTGTTGTCCATTCCCTCTTAGAATTCCTACACATAGTCCCCCTAAAGTATATAGAATGTGGGGGTATACGGGGATCTTATTATAATATAACTAAAGCCATATTCTATCTACTTAAGGGAGACTATAGTCCCGTAATATTCCATGTTGCAGGGCGAAGCGGAGGCCTTCGGCACCGTGGAGGCAGCGGAGGCTAGGGCACCTTACCGAGGATTCTGCAGGGTTTAGGGTTTCAGGGTTGCAGGGTTTAGGGTCTAGGGCTTCAGGCTCAGGATTGTGTTTTAGGGTTTAGTGTTTAGAAGGGCTTTATGGGTAATTCTCAAAATTATGGGCCCCTTCTGATTATGGAGTATACTCCGGCACTTAAGATTAAGGAGTACCAAAACGAGACCCAAAAATTGGGAACCACCCTTATGGATACGGGTTTAGGGTTTTGGGGTCTCGGGTTTTTAGGGTTTGATCTTAGGGGTAATCACCTCCCCTAGGGACCTATAGGCATTGCACAGGGATTTTTAAGGATCATATAGGGATGTATGGGGACTTTAAAGGGATTTTCTAATGGGGACTGGAAAGAGCATGTAAACTACGATCTGGGGCGTAGAATTAGGGTTATAATTCCACCCCACCCCTAATGATAACCTCCCCAAAGCGTGTCATAGTATATTAGTGAGCGAACAGTCATCATTAAGCGGGTGGGAGGTTTATTTTCAGGAGAGGGCATTAGTAGAAGAACTCATGAGCCATACAACTATGATGGCACCCCTAGCCAGACTGGTAGATCACCTATGAGGCCCTTAAGTCTAAACCGCAAATAGCCCCAAATCCCAAATAATCCCAAACCCTAAACACGTTGAGGAGTGTAGAGTGGACCCTAAACCCTAAACCCTAAACCTTCTGAGTTCCAGGAGGGGGTCTCGGGTTTAGGGATTCAAGGTTCAGGGGTTTGGTCTAGATTTTGCAGCTGAGTAAAGATCTTGTTAGGCCTTGAGGCATATGATACAGGGGCCCAAGGTTCAGGATCTGAATTTCCGGCTTTTGGGGTTTGGGGATTTATGGCGTCTATTTTTGGGTTGCTGGGTTAAGTGTTGACTTGTGTTCTAATCCAGGGCTTTGGGGTGCAGGTTTTAGGGCTTCAAGGTCTTGTGCTTCGGAGTGCTGAGTGTAGTGCTTAATTTGTTCAGAGTAGCGCCAAAGTTGTTGGGTTTAGGGGCTTGGGGTTACGGGGCTTAGGGGTGAACTTTAAATCGTGTTAAAGCCCTACAAACCCCAAGCCTCTCTTGAATTCTGAGGAACAGGGATAGAGTAATGCAGATTTCGACACGGAGGAATAGATTTTCCCAAGAGTTGTAATTGTGTCCCCGGCAACAACGTGCAACAACGATATAAGGCTTGGGATTGACACAAAAAGCAATACCGCCCAGACACAGGCGGAAGCTGACACTTTCGAGGGTGAGGGCGAGGAGGCGCGAGTTCTGCGGGGAAGCCACCCTTCCTGAGACTCTCTGTAAAGAATGCTGAGGTAGACGACCAGCCAAATTGCTAAGAAGCTGGAAGGAATTTATTTTGTTGATTCCCTACGAGGCATCTTGCTGTTGCTGGACAGGGGCAGGGTTTTTGAAAATCATTCTGGTTGTCATTACCTCTAATCCCTATATAGTCCCTGTAAGGCAATAGAGATTCTATTATTTGTAGGTACCTTAGTGGAGGGATGTTGCATACAAAGCCTTCAAGAGCAAACCCTAAACCGCTTCCCTCATACACCTGCAGGGCTAAGAAGGACGTCCTCTGATCTTCTCTCAACTGCGTGGTATTTTATTCAGGGACACTGTGGTCCCTTATATGGTGTAAGATTATATCCCTCTTTTGCGTATTCTATTCCTAAAGAATTACCTTATTTGGTTCGACCACCGAAATGGATGCTACTCGATTGAGCTACGGTGTAGGGTTTAGCGTTTGGCACTGCAAGCAGCCAGCTTCTAGGACGAAACGCGGATTCAAAAATGACCGTTCTGGTGCAAGAAGTCTTGAATTCCTCAGCATTGGTTAGGCAGCTATATTACTACTGCTACTACTATCATTACTACTAGTACTATTACTATTATTGATATTATCGCTTGTTTAGAAAGTGCTGCTTGGGGTTGATTCTTGTAGATGCAGCTCAACAGCTACGGGCAGGGACGCCCGGCCTCGGTCCCTTCTCCCCACTCCTTAAATTAGTTAGTTACTGTCAAATTTTGCGGTTAGGGTTGAGCTACTGTCAATATTAGCGTTATCGTGAAAGGACCTTTAACAGTGGACATAGGCGTCCCTCTTGCAGTTTAGTATAGTCCCCAACATCGTCCCTAATAAGGAACCCGTGTCCATTGATTATTGGGCAATACAGGCTGTAGCTCATAATATGGCGGCAGGGTAAAAATATAGGACCCCTGTCACTCAGGCTGTTGGGTGAATTTAGAGTTTAGGGCTTAGGGTTTAGCCGTTTAGGGGTTAGGGCTTAGGTGTTGACTCTCAAGCCATCGGGGGCAAGACTTTGCCACACGTGATGGCTTCCTGATAGAGACAATCTCTTCTGGGGCTGTGTACCGAGAACCTTTACATCTTCCATAAGTATACAAGCCGCAACCATAAAGCCACAAACTAAATAGCCATTATAACCCCCATAAACTTCCTATGCGGAGCAGCCTAACCACAAACGCTACATCTTGAATTCTGAGCCATGTCCAGCTGCAGGCCGAAACTGAAGGTTTCGGACAGGAGGCCGCAGAGGTAGAAGTGGGCTTTAGGGATGAGGGTTTAAGGGGCTAGGGATGTCAAATCCTGTAGCCCACTGCAGCAGTGTGTACGGTGTTGTGTCAGGTTGCTCTGCTCATCCCCTCACAAAGTTTTGACCAGAGAAGAGTGTTTCCACAACTGGGTTGCTCTGAAGGAACTTAGTTTAAGTTACTATATTCGGAGAACCATATTATTCACCATATACCCATTATGGTAACTTAATTTAAGTTCCTTATGGTAACTTAATTTAGATTCCTGAACAGCAACCCAGACAATGACAATGAAGGTTGCATGAACGGTTGCATGGCAGTAGGCGCGTGACCACTGTTCCAAAAGGTTCACTATCCACAGCCACTCCTCCAAACATTCATGAGGTCCCATGCCTCAGGCAGGACCGGAAAAATCTGAGCTGTAAGGTTAGCAGCCCCTTTGTTTTCGGCCAGCGCGATAGGTAGCTGGAGGCTAGGCATTGGACTTGAGACAGCTAGCTTTTCGGATGGAACTTTTGATATCCCAGTGGTGGGGGACTGATTGAGGTGTTAGGTTGTGCAGTTGTTTTGTTTCATCTGTCCTCGGAATGCCTTAAATGCTAAACCCTCAACCATACTAGGTGCCAATTCTTCAAGAACTCCCTTGTCATAGCAATGGCAAAAAGGGAAATCACATATTACATAGGGGTGCTATAGTAGTACCACCTCAGGATGCTTTTGAAGAGGCATGTCATTTGAAATCGTTTTATACCCCAACGATCACTGCGCCCGCGCCCTCAAACATGGGAGATTTGCAGCGAAAGTTTTCGGCACCAGGCCGAGGAGGTGTTCGCAATTTCCACAGTGAAGGCTGCATTTAGGCTAGCGTTTGACAGCATAGTACTTCTTCATGGATCACGGATCTGTACATCTTTCATGCAGCTCGATGTTTCGGTCGTCTGGCCAGCTCTTCCTAGTGCGAATTACAGTGGGTTCTTGAGAGAGGGGGGGGTCCAATATTATGTTAAGATGTCATTGTAGTCACTGTAGAACCCCGTTGTTGGATCATCCCCTTATTCCCTAATCACCAAAGGCATCCAGGCCCTCAAATACGGGAGATTGCCCATGCAGGCAGACGCAGAAGGTTTCGGACACGAAGCCGAGGAGGCCTGATTGCAATTTCCCCTGTGAAGGCGGCATGTGGGGGATTGTCAAAATTATGGTCCCTTTTTGGGTCCCCCAAATTAGGCCCCGTATTAGGCCCCGTATTATACTAGGGACCCAAAAAAGGACCATAATTTTGACAATCCCCCATGTGTGGACAAAGTTCTGAAATTTCGACAGCACAGTACGACTCAAGGATTGCACAGAAGTACTTTCACGAGCTCGATGTTTCGTTGGATGGCTAGCTCTTCTTAGTGCGGATTAGGGTGGGCTATTGAAAGAAAGGGCTGTTCGAGATCAATCCCAAATCATGCAATGCAAAAACAGACCACTTTGGGATGTCATTGTGGCACCATGTTGTTTGAGCGTCAACTTGTTCCCTAATCGCCACATGCACCGGGGCCCTGAAATACGCGAGATTCGCAGATGCAGGCAGAAGCGGAAGCTTTCGGACACGAGGCCGAGGAGGCCCGATGGCAATTTCCACAGTGAATTCTGAATTTGAGTCGGTCTTGGGCGAAGTTCTATAACACCAAAGCACGTCTAGAGCTAGTGCGGATTAGGGTGGATTATTGAAAGAAAGGGCTGTTCGAGATCAATCCCAAATCATGCAATGCAAAAACAGACCACTTTGGGATGTCATTGTGGCACCATGTTGTTTGAGCGTCAACTTGTTCCCTGATCCACATGCCCGGTTGATGCAGGCGGAAGCGGAAGCTTTCGGACACGAGGCCGAGGAGGCCCGATTGCAATTTCCACAGTGAATGCTGTATTGGGTCGGTGTTGGAAGACGTTCAGAAGCATGTTTTCAGGAGCGCTAAGTTTCGGTCGTCTGGCTGGCTAGCTCTTCCTAGTGCGGGTTAGGGTGGATTGTTAACACAAAGGGCTGTTCGAATAACTCCCAAGTCATGCAATGCAAAAAAGAAACCCCTTTGGGATGTCATTGTGGCACCCTGTTGCTTGATCGTCAACTAGTTCCCTAATCGCCACATGCACCGGGGCCCTGAAATACGCGAGATTCGCAGATGCAGGCAGAAGCGGAAGCTTTCGGACACGAGGCCGAGGAGGCCCGATTGCAATTTCCACGGTGAAAGCTGTATTTGGGTCGGTGTTGGGCGAAGTTCTAGAACACAACGCACGTCTTTCCAGGAGCACTAAGTTTCGGTCAGTCCTTCAAATACGGGAGATTCGCACATGCAGGCGGAAGCGGAAGCTTTCGGACACGAGGCCGCGGAGGCCCGATTCCAATTTCCAACGTGAAGGCTGCATTTAGGTCGCTGTTTGACGAAGTTCTATAATTTCGATAGCATGGTCCGACCCAAGGATCACGGACATGCACGTCCTCATTCATGCAGCTGGAAGTTTCGGTGGTCCTGCCACTTTTTTTGTGTTAATTGCTGGTATACTTTGGATCATGGCAGGGAAATGCATGAGCCATCATGCAGGTCTCTTCTTCTGTTGGTTAACAGTGCAGAAATCAGAACCCTCAAGGACCCAAATTCCATATCAGAAGGGCTTGCAAAGCATACAGTTGGCACAGACGCCACCCTATACCTTAAACCCTAATCAAGAAGTGGGCGATCCGAACAATGACAAGATTAAGCGCACACACACACACACACGCACACACATGCAGATGCTCAATATCAAATCTGCCCCCCAGCATAAGGTCTTTTATGCGGAATATTTGATATTAAGGGTGGGTGGGGGGTGTTTAAACTTCGTACGAAGGCAGTACATCGAGGCAAGAGATTCTGCCATTGAAGTTTTGCCAGTGCCCAGACTTGGATTTCATTGGCGGATCACCATTTTTGAGCTCCCAGCCTCTACTTTAATCTCAACATGTACGAGGCCCCCTCCTGAACCCTCCTAAACCCTAAAC
>CAJNIZ010042660.1:87146-99152 GCA_905231905.1 Symbiodinium pilosum | reverse complement strand
TGTTAAGGAACTTTAATGAAGTTACTATTCTTCCGGGTATATAGCAAATCATAGGGCTTCCTTTATCAACCCAGAGAGTCAAGAGGTAAGATGGACCCTGCAGGAACTATGACCTTGGCTATGGGTCTTGTGACTATCACTCTGCTCAGACGAGTTCGTGGCAAGGTCCTCCGAGCCAGCACAAAAGCTGATTAGGGTTTGCCGAGACCTTATGGACACTTCGAGAGATTTTCCAGGTTATGGGTCCGGCAGGGGATACCGATCATTAGCGACGACTTTTTTTGGGGGGTCCAAAAAAGAAGGGATGCTGTGTCCAAGCAGGATACGGCCCCAGCCGATGAAACTGCACTCCCCTCATAGGGCCGGACAAGAAGTACTGTCATGGGATTATGCTCAGCTCAGTGCATGGCCCCAACCCTAAACCCTAAACNNCCCCCCCCCCCCCCCACAAAATTAAGGCCTTGTCAAGGACCACTGGGGATTGTTAGGGCTTGTTTGGCCTTATTCCTTTTGGAGGGGTATTCATGTACTATAGTCTAAACTCCCGAAAGGGGGGTACGTAGGCTTTAGGGGTTAGCGTCCAAACTCCTTTAAAGGGGGTCTACATAGGGGATAAGATAGGGGACTAGTATAGGAGTTATTAAGGGGATACTAGGAGTTTAGACCATGGCTCATATGAGTCCTTTGACATTGAGGAATATTTCGCTACCAGGCTTCGTGGCCATTTGCCACGCTAGACTTGTTCATTTTGTGCGCTTGCTTTTTTGCTTTTTAGGGTTTAGGGTTTAGGTTTTTTCCAATTGGGCCCTCTCCTACCTTAAGGCCCTGCACGCAAAAAAATCTGAGCCCCACAACCTAAAGTAGCCGGAAGCAGAACTTGCCTCCCCTTTTAGGTGGACCCCCACCCAGCAATAGCAACTACAAGGCACAATGGTGATAATATTGGGGTCCTCTCATATCCCTATTATACCACTATTACAGGGCGAGGCGTCCATCTAACATAGACCCCATTTCAGGGTAGTTGGGGCCTCTTGGTAAACCCTCAAACCCATGCAAGGCATTGCTAGGACATGAGATCCAACCAGAAGACCTGGCCGAAATCATGAGCGAGGAGGAGACGGGGTTGTTGTCTTGCTGTAGATTTAGGGTTTAGGGTTTAGGTCTGAGCTTAGGGTTTCCAGTTCATGTATATCTGAATCCAATATAGATTGAGCATGACCGTTCATAGCAGTACTTCAAGAAGATTCAAGGAGAGGCAGCGACTCTTCAGCCAGCGCCTCATCTGAAAAGCATTTTCTACTTTGGGGTTTAGTGGTTTTAGTCTTAAGTAGAAAGGGATACTGCAGCCCCCCAATAATATCCTACATAGATTCACCAGAAGCAATGTCCATTCGCAACTTGCTTTGGACCAGGGTGACCGTTTGGATTTCTTCAGGTAAGATATTATATAGAGGCTATATACAGATCATAGTCCATGATTCGCTCAGAATGAAGCCACGAACTCCCAGAGTAGATGAGCTATAGTCTAAACTCCTTAAAGGGGGTTACATAGGGTTTAGGGTTTAGGGTCTAAACTCCCTCCGTAAAGGGGGTTATATAATGTAAGGTTTTAGGGTTCAGGGTCTAAGCACCTTGAAGGGGGGTTGTATAGTGGATTATATAGAGCGAATTATTGGGCTTATTAACTAAGGGGGGATACTAGGAGTTTAGACTATAGCTCATATGAGGTACTTTGAGCGGCTCTCTCGCCATGGTATACCTTCAGAAGGACATTTGGCCAGCATAGCAGCTGAGGTGGCTGCTGGCTACACCGAGTAGTTTGTAGCACCAAGAACCCCATGCCGGCTTTGTAAACCAGATGGTATGCACCCGAAAGTAAGCCTACATAACCCAGTAACTAGATAGTTTACACGCATTGCATGGGGCTCCGCAGGAATAATGTAGGCCGGAAATCCGGCAAATTCATTGTCAACTTGTCCTGACAGAACTCTTGCATATGAGACCTGATAGACACTTTGAGATCTTATTCCAGTCATGCGTTACTCGTAAACCTAGAAGATGAAGCCTGATATGGTATTTAATTGAAATTCCCGTTCCATGAAAATGCCATTCTGGACCTACAGAAGCCCGAAGTACAGTAATTCCACAACGGACTTTTAGATCAACGCCATATGAGCTATAGTCTAAACTCAGAGCATCCCCCTTAAAAGCCATGGAATACTGCCCCACATTCATCCCCTATATAACCCTCTTAAGCCTGGGGCGGCCCGGCTTGATGGATTTTTGACTAGTTGCGGGTCCTGCCCGCCACAGCTTGGATTTTTTGCTTAGTTCATGGGCTGGCCTACTACCCTGCCCTTCTATACTATCCCCGATACACAGCCTTGATTATCTGGAAAACATCCTTACGTGATTCAGTGGGAACCCAGGGCAGTAGTATAGGGAGGTGTACTAGGGGAGTCCATGATTGTTCATGCCAAGTTGGGAGCAGGGGAATGGATCTCTCTCGTGCCTGCGTAGCCTCCGGAGAGTTTGTACAACCCACTTCCCACACTCCCACTTCGGCATGGGTAGGACAGGAGAAGTCTGAAACCTGAAAGGTTTCGAAATTCCTTTTTAGATACCAGAGCCCCATGGTGCAGAGGGCAAAACACTTCTTCGCGCTTGCCCTGCTGTGGTTCGTGATATAAGCTACAGTCTAAACGCCTAGTGCCTAGTATCCCCCTTCGCAACCCCTATAGTACTCCCTTACATGAATCCCCTATGTAACCCGAGTAAAGAGTTAAGACTATAGCTCATATGGAGAGGTTGTGAACAGCGGCTACTAAGCAAAGATTGGCGGGAAGAATGCCCGTCTTAGGGTTTTTTGGCTTAGGACTTAGGGTGAAGGGTGTAGGTTTTAGAAGTTGTTGGACCTCAAAGCGATGTTGGAAATCTTGCTTACCCGAGACCCTCAGGGACCAAACAAAGGACTTCCAACCAGACACTATAGTGTCGGCTACACACCCTAGACCCCTAAACCCTAAACCTTAAACCCTACCCTAGACCCCTAAACCCTGAACCCTAAACCCTAAACCTTGCCCTAGGCCCCCAAAACCCTGAACCTAATACCGTTCGCAGGGGCAAGCAGAGTCCTTCGAGGAGTACTCAGCCGGGGTCCTGGCCTCGGCAGATCTTTGGGGTTGGGATCGCCAAAGCAGTGTTTAGGGCTTAGGGTTGGGTACTGCCCCCACCCAATCACTGTCTCCATATTTTAAGTATCATCCAACTGTTACTGAGGGGGGCAGTCCCCAAGGCGTAGGGTTTAGGGTTTAATGTTTAGGGGGCTAGTAGCCCCCTTCATAACCCCCTTATAGTCGTCTCCTGTGTAATCCCCTCTTTTAAGGAGTTTAGACACTAAACCCTAGAGCCTGAATCCTAAACCCTAAACCCTAGATCTTGAAACCCTAAGTCCTAAACCCTAGGTACATGGTAGCCCCCTTTACGGAGTTTAGACTGTAGCTCAGATGTTTTAGGGGGAGTGAAGGGCTCGGGATTCGAGTGTTGGGGTTCTGAAGTTTGGAGCTGCGAGTTTGCGATGCTGAGATTGAACCCTAACCTAAGTCCAACGTTTAGGGTTTGGGGTTTAGGGTTGGGGACTTTATGAATTGCTGTCCAGAGTAGGGTTAGCAAGAAACTAAGGGACGATTCAGGGTCGACATAGGGGTCTCTTTCATTGTTTAGAATAATCTCTGAGATATTCCCTAATAGGAGCCCATGTCCATTACTTGCACGGGAAATCTTAACCCTTATAACCCCCTGTATAATCCCAGCTTCTGTTTCAGTTATCACGTTCTTCTCCTTTACTTTCCATTCTATTCGTTCTCATATTCCTTTCCATTAATTATATAGGAAATATTGACTGTAGCTGATACAAGCCTGGGGCATCCCAATGAACTACCTTGGAAATATTGACTTTAGTTCCTAGGGGGTGAGCGGCTTGGCATTCAAGGCACGTATTAAAGCGAACTGATCTCTCTTCCCCTTGCTCAAATTCCCTACCTAGACCCCCTAAAGGATCCAAAAAATGGAACCCCCTGTGGTAATGGAGCCATTTTGGGGGGTTCATTTTTGGATCCTAAACCCTAGTTCCATTTTTTGGATCCTACATCCTAAACCCTAAATCCCTAAACCCGGTCTGGGTAATTGATGTCAGATACCGGCTCAATTTCAGAACCATGGCCCCAAGAGGAGCTTTGATTAGCCCCAAACGAGTAGCATTTTGATTTGGGGATACTATGGTACCCAATATAGAGTAAGATTATATCCTCCTTTTGGGGTATAGTATTTTATATAAAGAATATAATCTTACTGGGCTTAACCACCAAAAAACACACTACTCAAATGACAAAATGATCAGTCCGTGCGGTTGATCAGGAATCCTTTGCCCCAAAACCCTAAACCAGATGATCGTCAATTAGTCCATTTGGTGAATTTTGAATCCCCTGTCTGTCCATGTCGAGAGGATTCCTGGGTATCTGGTACATATGAGGGTTTAGGGTTGTGGGAGTGGGGGACATGTTCTATACACGGAAAGCGGAGGAAAGATAACTTCATCGTGTAACGCGATGCGGATGTTTCGAAAACCGCGACATGTCCGAGATGCAACAAGCCTTGTCTTAAACACTGCCAAGACGTCCTTGATGTTGAGAAACCGCCGCATCACAAGCATCCCATGCTTGCATCTTTGGCACCAACCCTTCAGTGTAAATCAGTCCGCCTGGTGGTGGGTAGTAGGGAATGGAAAACCTTTAGGGTGTAGCTGGGAATGGGGAACGCAGGCCCCACCAATATTCTCCCCTCACAACCTCATATAAGATGTGGGTATGGTACATCCCAAAGCGAGTTTTGCAAGTATTTAAGCCCATGTAGCAGTTCCCTGAGTATTTCTCAAAGGCAAACTTTGGAAATCCTGGGAAAACGCTCTCAAACCAGCTCCTGAGCAAGGAACCCAAAGAACCACCACTGTGGCGCCGGGTCGCCACTAGGGGGAATGGAAAACAACATTCAAATGATTGTATTCTGTGAGGTAAATGGGGTTTAGGGGGTAGGGATACATCAGATTATATGGGGCTTTTGGGGATTATTACCCAATAACGGGAAATGAAATAGAGATCAAGATGGGGTAGAGGGGCCTGTGGTCCAGCAGTTTGGGTGTTGTGTTTCCTGCTTGCTGCTATTCAGCATGATTTCGAGTAATAGCTGCTAACAGTTCAAAGCAGATGCCACTGCATCAAGATTGGATTATCATGGCCACATGAAGATGCGTCGGCAGCAGATGCTACAGCACAAAAGGTATCAATGACTTCTGGTCGCCTGCTCAGCTTATTAAAGAGGGTTCTAGTTGCACCAGCCCTGAGAATGAGCCCGCTGTTGTCATCACCAAGGGCTTGGCATCACCAAAGCCCTCTTATCAACGAGGTCAAAAACCCTATACCGAACACGAGTTTCCATGCAAAGTTTGATCTTCTTTCCACCTGATTCTCTGCGATACGGGTTAGCACAATCCTCTATCCCAGTATAGAATCCTTCAGGGTTATAACCCAGTACAAACTCTCATTATAGTCTAGTGGGTACCAAAACCTTCTAACTACTTCAGACAAATGAAGAGGTAAGGTTCTACATCATTTTTCCTGAAAAGGGTCCGTTTCGGGGCTGTGAAGACCGCAAGAGATATTTAGGGGGTTTTCGGAGCCCTCTTAAGAATCTCTTTATAATAAGCTTATTGGTTTTTGGAATTATTGGGGTCCCTCGCTCGCTCCGGTGTTTCTGTGGCCACGGCGTAGTCGCTGACTTGCTACACTTGCGGATATTTCTCGTGGTGCTTAGGGTCGAGGAGGTTCATAGTTCTTTGGCCAGGACTTACCGCCCGAGCGGTGTCCTGGGATGTGAAAAGCTTCCAGGAAGTTGGAGCTTCAAAACTTAAGTTTAGATTTTCCTTTTGAATTGAGAACCTCATTCCTAAAAACTCCTCGACACAGGTTGGCTCATTTGCTCATGCTGGAGGCCTGTTAGCGATCGCTACTTGCCAAATGGTAGAAAGAACCACAAACCTTGGCCAGGCTTGGTGCAGACATATCGAACCCAAGTTTGAATGACCCAATCATGCCCCTATCAGGCTGCCCTCGTTGCAACCTGCAAGAGGCCACCCGCGATTCCTGTGCAAGGAGGTCCACCATTGGGTAGGTCGACCAGGCTTTGTAAATAAACATCACTGTGAATAAAGCGACACTCACTGGTCATTGCCGCGTTTCACAGCCACCTACACTTTATCTAAAGCATCTACTTCAGGAAGTCTCGCTGACTCGTCGTACATGGCGCCCATCCGGCACTCAAAACGACAGCTACATGATACAACTTCCACATCTTAACATGATGAAAGCCTAGTAGGGCCCCATCGTGATATCCTCCATACGTGCGGGGCAAGGGTTTTCTCTTGCGACGTTGAGGGCGTTGTCCAGGGGATTTAACCCACGTTGGGATGTCCTCCTCATGCCTGAGGCCTGACGGTCTGCCAAAGCCGGGCTCCAGCCTCCTGAATTATATAGTGCCAATCAACAAGCAGAAGCTTGTGTAAACAGAACAGCTTGCCCCCAAACTCCTCAAAGTTCTCCATGCGTGTGCCAAGCTGCAGCATGCAGGTGGGCATCAGCAGCTGTGTCCAGGATCTTTACGGAGCCAATAACTGGTACTACATGGGGTGCTATACTCAGGTGACTAACACCATTTGCAACCCGCGGGTGCTCTCAAACGGAGCAGCCTATTCTGCTCGAGTCACACTATGACCACCGGCACACGCCCCAGCATGCACGTGGTGGAGCTGGTGCATTGCTGCTACGATGTCGGCATGGGGAAGCTTCTGCCCCTTGGGCAGACATGACGAAGCCCAAGGCGCAGCATCTCCTGTCGCAAGGGCAGTGTGCCGCACGTGGCACTGTTCAACTGTGACGCGCGTCGCACATTGCAAGCTTGCACGAGAAGTTAGGCATGAACTTACTTGCATTCAGAAGGGATTCAAGTAGTTGAGTTGACCCGTAGTCAGGATGTAGAGATGCCCGTTTCTCCTGCCAGGGTTTCCTCCCCTCTTTTCAGCCTGTGCCCAAGACCGCTGTCCAATCCGATTCCTTTCCTGGCTACCTGGCTAGGCAAAGCACCATCTGGACTCCGGTCGTCCTTTCTCCTAAACATTGAACCGCAAGCCCCGAACCTCAAAGCCTACCGTTTCATCTGCAACTTCAGCCCTAATCCACTTAAGCACAAGCACTTCACCTCAACCTGTCCCAATGATTCTTGCTCCACGAAGCCCTGAACGGTCAACCACGCACCAAATGACCAAGCCATCAACTCTCATCCGCTTAAGTGTTGAGCCTTGTCCATTTTGCCCCCCCTGAACTTGAAATTATGAATCTTACAACACATAAGCAATAAGTAATCTCGAAAACCTGGGTTTGGGCAAGGGGTGGGTGGCCTTGGGGCTCGTGGTGGTCATTCGTTCCCAGATCATGTAAGACAACAGAAGTCATGCCGTCTAGCGCAGCATTAAAGAACACGAGAAGAGATGCAGAGGACACACGAGTTTTATGCGGTAGGCTTCGAACTACATGCAGGACTTGGCCTCAACAATGTGGAAGCCAGGAGCACAATCTGTACCCGCTCCCAAGTGACACCACTATGTAGACCTGCGCCCAACTCCAATGCGGGACTCCAAGCAATTGGTGAATCTTGGACTTGCTGATGCAGCTTGGATTCATACGGTTACGCTCGCATGCAAGGAGTTCGGCGATGGGTGCAAGGCAGCTTTGACGTTTGGGGTGTGGTTTCAGGAATTTCTTCTTTAGGTTGCGGGTGACCGACGCAGAAACATTCGCAGCATGATGGGGCTTAACAATTTGCACGGGGATTCGCAGCGCCGGTTGTGAAAGTCGGAAGGGCATCCAAGCTTACAAACCTACTTGACATCATCGAGTTCCTCCAATCACGGGCTTGCAAGACCGCCGAAAGTTTGCTTTGTGAGCAGACACCAAGAACAGCCCAATGATAGTTACGATGAACTTGCATGACATGCTTTAAACAACAGTTGGAACAAGGGCAAGATTTTTATGATACACACAGGAGCAAATTTGCAATTTCAGCCCGGCTACTTTTGCTATACAGAAGAAAGTTGCAATTTCATGCCGGCACTTTGCAACACACCACCCCGTGTCGCATGGTGCCTACGGCCTGAACGCTTAGGATTGCTGAACATTATGACCTGTCATCGGTTCTCGTCGTCTTGAGCTGTGGTCCAGGCGAGGACATTGGTTGAACCAGTTGCGGGCGAGGAAGGTGACGTGCCCGCTGCGGAGGCAAAAGGGCTGGCAGCTTTACAACGCGTTTGGTTCGCTTAGCTTTTCGGTTTGCAAGCTCCTGGCAGCTAGGCTCGTTCTCTGTTCATCCCGCTTCTTGGCATAGACGTATAGAGTCTTCATTGTACTTTCTCGTCTCTATCGCGCTTTCTTGCTCTCCCTCTGTGCGCAAGTCCAACAAGCCGGGCGCTTCTTTTTATTGTGACACTGCCACGCTGCTCCACTTGCAGCGATGGATGCTACAGTGAATCTGTTCTTGCTCGAAAAGTCATGGAATCAGGCAGCATACCCGCAGCTGGCGCTTCCTGTTCGCATCACACCAGCACCGCCCGCGGCACCAGCACCAGCATCAGCAGCAGAACAGCAGCAGCCAGCAGCACGACCACCACCACCCTCAGCAGCGGTCGTAGCCCAACCCACGCCTGGCACCATATCGGTCGTCACGTTGCCAAGCTTGAGTGTTCTGGCTGCTGCCCGGAGTCTTGACCCACCTTGCTTACATGTTCGGTGGTCCGGCCCGACGAAACTGCAAAGTGTCGTTTTCATGGCATTGGTAAGTGGTAAGGATCATCAAAGATAATGATAAGCCATCAGCGTGCACATGCGCATTCCACTTGGTGAATCCCCACAAATGTCTTGGCTCGGATCAGCGTATACAGTGAGAAACAGGTATCAATTCAAGGATGATAGCCAGCTGTGGTGATTTAGCTGCGTGTGGGCCAACGGGCCCGTCTCATGAGCACAGCCATACCAACACAGCAAAACTCCACGGTTTCGTTCGTCTTTCAATTGAGAGGGTGTTGACTCAGACTTACTGTAGTTTGGTGTTAAATGAGTTGTGCAATTTGCGATCTACAATGGTTCCTGCCGATGGTGAAATGTTGGACGGGTGGTACCAAAATTACAATGGACAGCACCCGCAAGAATGGCCACTGACAACAAACAAGCCGTTTGTGGGAAATCCGCATGCCAAGTAGGATCTGACGACCTAGACTGCCTTAATGCTAGGAAGCCTTCTGTCATGCTCCGTGTTCCTTAGGACCTGCAGGTTTGAAACACATTTTCCAGAAGCATTTATGCGACCGACAACCATGCAATGTTAAACGGCAACCTTACTGCTTGCAAGTTTGGCGAAAGTTCGTGCTAAAATTGCCGCCAATTTCTGGCATCAGGCGAAACGTAATTCCCACTTTGCACTTGCATTTAACAGCCTCAAGCCCTAAAACCTAAACCCTGCTGTAACTTGTCAGGACCTTGCAGCTTTCCAGGCTGAGGGGGAGGATGAAGAGGAGGTCGGCTGAGCTTGATTTTGCGACGCATAAACTCGTTTATTCGCGGTGTCCCCAAATTAGGGGTACCTGGGTGTCCGGTATATATATATATACACACACATATATAGACAGAGTCCCCCTATTCATGGAAAGTTGTTGCCTCTTGTAGATGTCGCGCATGTTTGTCTGCGTGAGGTCTGGGATCATGACAGGTTGAGCGATAAATTTCCGTCCCATGGCATGAGTCTTAGGATGTAGGGTTGTATTGGGATTATACTGGGAGAATGGAAAATAGAATAGAAACTGCTATTTGGGGTTTAGGGCTTAGGGTTTAGGGATTAGGGTTTAGGGTCTAGGGTTTAGGGTTTAGGGATTTGGGTCCATGGTTTCCTTGGCATCATCTTCCAAACCTGTTCCGAGTTTACTGTCTTCACGCGTCTTCACCCGGCTTGTTCAGAATTTTGCTTCAAGAGGTTCAACTTGCTAGGGTTCTATATGGTAGTATCCCGAAATAGGGGGACCCCAATATAGACCCCAAAATAATATCATCCGTATTATTGGGAACTCTAGAAAGGTACCGCTGATTTTGGGAATCTTCCATATGATTAACAAGTTTAAACCCAACCAGGCAGCCAACATCCCCAGCCCTAGAGCTTTTCCTCGGAGATGAACGGCCACAAGCTCCATTGTCATCATTTTGGCTCGATCGACGTGTTTTGAAACGTCTGGAGTTTGGCCTGAGCCCCACACCGTAAACATGCGTTTGACCCTTCCTCTTAAATCCGATGCCGCACTTAGGAGGACCCCCACCCGCCCTGTAATAGTGGTATAATAGGAATATAAGAGGACCCCAATTACATCCTAATTGTCCCTTATAGCCACTACTACCGGGTGGGGGGTCCACCTAACCGATGCCCTTCACGGAAAGGTGGAGCTGGAGGTTGAAGTCCCTGGAGAGATGGCAGAGGCGGTTAAGGTTTAGGATTTTAGGGATTTAGGATTCTTTAGGGTTTAGGGTTTAGGGATACATGTTGGTCCTTCCCCACGACATGAAGACCCAACCTACATGGAGTGAAAATTCTCTCAAGAACCAGACTAAAGGAATGTGGGGGATTATTCCATCTGCCATCCAAACTGCGAGGTTTCGGAATTTTTTTGGATGCAATGTGGGACATACTCCTGGAGCTGCACCTGCAAGAGCTCGGCGTAGTTGATACAACTGCAAGTGCCAACGTTCAGTCGTTAGAACTTCGGGCTTTAGGTGATGTTGGGATTTTGCGACTTGCAATCTGATGTGTGTACTTTCAATGAACCTTCCGGTAAATGTTCTCAAGTCAGGTCAGAAGCACAGGTTGAAGGAAAAGAGTCGTGCTCCGAGAAGAAAGTTGTCACAGTAATAGAGATGGCATTCTGCCTAGAAGATTTGCCGTCACGATCTGTTGAGGTTCCCTCCCATGATGTGGGTTCCGGGCATGGAAAGGGCTGGAAGGGTGATGCACGCAGGACATGAGGCATGTCTGCATGCCTTCCAGGCAAAGGGGTTTTCATTGGCATCAACATGAGCTCTTCATCCATGACTTTCGTGTTCGGCTTGTATCCCCCGACTTCAGGGAGTTGAAGATTCTGCCATCTAACGTCCACATGTTCTCTGGGAGACACACTACAGCCTCAAGCCTGTAAATCCCCAACCCTTCCAACTCAAACCCAGAACCCCCTGAAGACCCTAAACCGAATCACCCCCCGAGCCCAAACCCAGACCCTGAACCCTGTAAACCTACATCCTCAAACCCCAAGCCCTGAAGGCTCCCAACCTTAATTGCGATCCAAGACCCTAAACACCCCAAACCCTAAACTCCAAACCTCGAACCTGAAATCCTAGCAAGACTAAAGCATTATGTATACCGAAGAAAACGGTACTCCCCGTCACAATACTCATATTCTACCATCCTCCACGTAATTCCTACAGTCCCCTATAAAATCCTTATTACCCCCCGAAATTTTGGGTTGCAAGCGTCGCCATAGATCCACGGATCGGCATGGGATGCTATTGAATTCATCATTATCGAGAGCAGTGCGATTAACTGCAAGCATGCAGAGTCTTCACAGATAAAGGGAAGAAAGAGGAGTCCTAAACCGTAAGTCCAAAACCTCAAACCCTAAATCCAAGACCCTAAACTCTAAACCCTAAACCCTAAAGCCTAAACCCTAAAACCCTAAACCCTAAACCCTTCACGTCCCCCAAAAAGGCTTACTTTCTCCCGCAGGCTGCTCCTGAGCCGGCCGAGGAGGCTGAGGCCGACGGCGAGGTTGCGGCTGAGGAGGCAGAACAGGTTTGGGGTTTAGGGTTTAGG
>CAJNIZ010042660.1:60131-72564 GCA_905231905.1 Symbiodinium pilosum | reverse complement strand
ATATATATATATATTTATTTATATTCACGGGGTCCTGATTTGGGGCGGGTGGTCTTACAGGATGCTCTTGTTAGATGAGGGTTTTGGGGGTTCAGAAGGCAGCGTAGCAGGGCCCCAGGATGTTCTTCGTTCTTTGGATTTGGGGCTGGGCAGCTTTCTTTTTAGGGCCGCGGTTGGAAATCCATTGTTGGAGGAGAGCACAGGGGTGGTTTAGGGTTTCGAGTTTAGGGACTAGGGTTTAGGGCTCAGAGTTTAGGGATTAGAGCTCGGGGTATGGGGTTCAGGGTTCAGGCATTCCCCAAAAGAATCCTTGTCGTAGAGCGACGCGGCTGCTTCAGAGACTTCCCTGAGACTTGCAAGGAGTCATCCGGGTTTACTGGGTTGCTGTTAAGGACCTTATATTAAGTTACCATAATGGGTCTACAAAAAAAACATAAATATACTATCGTAAATGCAGTTCCTTAACAGCAACCCAGTTTAGGGTTTAGGGTTGTGGCACCGCATGGCAGCAAGGGCCACACTGCGGGGCTGCTTAGATTAACGGACTAGATTTTCAGGTACCTCACATGAGCCATAGTCTTAACTCCTTAAAAGGGGTTATAAAGGGGATTGTATAGGGTACCATAATAGGGTTTATTAAGGGGAATACTAGGAGTTTAGGCTATAGCTCATACCGGAACTGTACAGAAAATGGTATAGAGGGAACATGTTGCAAATTGTTAGGCCCCTGAGGTACACCGAAGTCCTTGGACCCAAAGTCCCAAGCTGTTCATTTACTCGTCATGTGAAATCGCCACAAATAGAAGCTTCCGCCCGAAAGCGCCCGCAAGAAAACACTTCTGAGACTTTCAGATCCCAACACTCTAGAAGCCCTAAACGCCCAACATTCCAGGATTCCTAAAAGAAGAAATAATCAAAAACCACATGAGCACCCCTAGGGTCCCAAATACACCCTAAACCCTAAAGCCCTAAGCCCTAAACTCTAAACCCTAAACTCCGAACCCTAAACTCTAAACCTTAAACCCCTAAACCCTACAGCCCTAAACTAAAAACTCTAAGTCTCCTTTGAAGCCCCCGCTTCCGGAGGGGGATCGCAGTTTGCCCAAACTGGCTTCATGTGCCCCTGCCTTGGTGCTGCAGAAGCTTGAACCTCCAGGGTTTAGGGTTCAGGGTAACAACAGACACCAAAAAGATTATATGAGCCATAGTCTGAACTCCTTAAAGGGGGGTCAAATAGGGGGTTATGTAGGGGAGTATTGTAGGGGTTGTTAAGGGGGATACTAGGGGTTGAGACTATGACTGATATGAGGTTATAGAGGGGCAGGGTCCTATAGGACTATTGATAAATCCCCCAATCCTTCCCCAAGATAACTCCAAAAGGTTAAGGCCTAGGGCTTAGCGTTCGGATGAATCTGCCTACCTAAGGTGTTCTATGCGGTCATACAGAGAGGTTGACCAGGGGCATAAAAGGAATGGAAAAGAAAAGAACATGGAAGCTGCTATTTAGGGTTTAGGGTTACAACCCCGCCCCACCCCCCTAGTAATTAGTTTTCCCTGAACAGAGATAAGTACTATATTGATGTTGTTCATGACAATTGCGGGGGGTGGAGGTTTTGGGGGGACCGCCTTATAACCCTTAGGTGGGGTGTCCAACACTCCAGGGGCTTCTTTCATCTTTGGGGGTGTCGCGATAACATGGACTCCAGTATCTCGCGTTCATACAGGGTCACCTATTTCTGGAAACCCTAATTACATGGTAGTTTCCAAAAATAAGGTGACCCCAATATAGACCCCCAAATACTGTGGTCCTTGTTCTTGGGACCCTCATTTAGGGAAGCCGCCATACTGCTGCAGTAGAGTATGCCAGCAAACGGTACTCAGGTTAAATAGGCCTAGATTGCAGGCCTCGAGCTCCCTTCCTTAGGATAAGCTTTATCAATGCTTAAAGGTGAGGGGGAAATTAGGTTGTAGGGATTATTGTAGGGCCTCCGAAAAGTCCTACTCCGTATCGTTCTCATGAATGGTTTTCCTGGCCAGATCAAGAGGTCTGCTCGTAAGGGGAGGGCAGGTGGACATTGAGGAAAGGGCAGGGTACACTTCTCAGAAGGTCTTAACTTCGTAGAGCTCGGGCTTGTGGGTCGGGCGGCGACTAGGTAGGCAGTAAGGATGTCGCGATTTTGCGTTTAGGGGCTAGGATTCAGTGATTCGTCGGGGGGTTGTAGTCGGATCCGTGTTTGGTGGGAACGTACGCACGGGAGGAGGAGTCTCAAGAAGACTTTCAGAGACGTTTGTATGCAGACTTCACCCTTGGGAGAAGCCGTTTCAAATGGTGCCTCATGCTTCCCAACCCTAAACCCAAAAGTCAAAACCCTACACCCTAAACCTTTATCTCATGGCTTAAGCCACCCACCTGCGATGGTGGGCCGCGCTTATGCCCCCTCGACATCAATGGCGCATACTGAGCTGGACCCGCCTCAGCAGAGCCATGGGCACCTTAGCACCCACGCGAGGCCCGGTGCCGGAGCCCGCGCAGGCATCTTCCAGAAAGCCGGCAAGAAGATGCTGGCTGTAGTTGTTGACCAGGATGGACCTGCTTTAGTTCAGATCCTAATCCCTAAAAGGAATAGGTTTGGGTGGTTTGGGACCGAGAGGGGTGAGTGAATGTAGTAAAAGGCCTGCGGCGGTCAGACCGTAGCAGCATGTTGCACAGCAGCATGACGCACTCAAAGCGATTTTGTGGCATGACCCAAACCCCCTAGGAGGCTTAGGGCCGCCAGTCCTTCTCAACGGACGAAAAAGTCGAGATTATAGTTTGTAGCTTCAAGAAGTAAGGTGTAGAGTTTAGGGTTTAGGGCTTAGGATTTAGCGTGTAGGGTTTAGGGTCTAGGCTTTCGGGTTTAGGGTTTGGCAGGGATCCCAATAATGGAGAATCGAACGAAAAATGAAATCGAAGTTAGTCTATATGTTTAGGGTTATGTAGGGTCGCAATTACCTGTGCCATGCATTAGGTGGACCCCCCGCCCAGCCATACTGACTATAAGGGATAAACTTGACTTGATTATCATTTGGGTCTTCATATATTCCTATTATGCCACTATTGCAAGGTGGGGGGGGGTCCTCCCAAATGAGACATGTTACACGGAACTCACGACCATGATATTGGCTTAATTGTGGATAATCTGTTTCCACGTGTGTGCGGACAGTCTTCATGTTGAACTCTATTTCCCCCAACCCTAAACCCCAAACCCTAAACCCCTAGGAACCCCCTTTTTCGAGAAACTCCCAGATGGCTGAGGTAAATCCTGCTATCAAAGCCAGGACTCGGAGCATTGGGGCTGAGGGGTTCAGGGCTTTCTTGGTTGTTAGTTTAAGGGTAAGGGCCGTTTAGGGTTTCTGGGTTTCTGGGGGCCTTGGGTTAGGGGATTCAGAGTTCAGGGCTTGAGGGGGGTTGAGTTGTAGGGATTTCTGGCACAATTGCTTTACCAGGAATCCAACATTGTGTTTGGTTAGATTTCGAAATTCATGATTCGTTGCAGGCTGTGGAGAATTGCCATGATGAGCGTTTGTAGAGGTGTATTGTTCGATTAGCAGATTTGGTTCTTTTCGGATTTGCAGTATCATAGGGAACCTGTCACTCAGACCCCTCCTCGGTTCGTGATGGAGAGCCACACTAAGAAGTAAGTCCCCGGAGACCGTTGCCCATGTATCCAGCCTTCTCAAGACCTGCTACGGCTGCAGATGGGGCAAGTCCCGCAATCCCTTAAGTTTATGGACAAAAGGCTGTCTCTGGTTGTAAGGCTCACTCAAAAACTTCGGCCCCTTTTGAATGAGCTCTTGGCTCTTAATGGGCAATGAGGCTTTGTAGGCCAGGGCCTTGGCAACCAAGAGGTATAAGAGCCATAGTCCAAACTCCTTAAAGGGGCTATATGGGGAATCTTGTAAAGGTTATTATGGGGGATACTAGGAGTTTAGACGATAGCTCATAAGTTAGAATAAGGGTACCCCAAGCATACAAACCCTGTATACCCTGTTTCACTCCTACCTCACCTCATCTCCCCGCCGTTTGCATGTAAGGCAATTTCATAGGAACCCATTTTGTCTCCTTGCAATGGTGTCTTCGTCCCAAAGTTGCAAACCTGTTAGAGATGCCGAAAGCCTTGGATGCTGAGTGCTGAGTGAAAAGCCCAAATATCAAAGACGTGACCAAACCTCCTACTTGGAGGGTCAGGAAAACTTAGTAAGCAGGTTAATAACCCCTATAACCGATATCGTAACCCCATTTATCCCCATTATTAACCCATTTACTAAGTCCCCTTGACCCCCCAAGTAATAACAAGTATTCAGCCGGCACACTGGGAGTAGGTATAAGTTAGGGTCCGCCTGCGATACCCCGGACACATGCTAGTCCTGATTCCAGGGCGCCCCATGTTGATGTCAGTTTTCCCCTAAACCCTAAAGCCCCTAAACCCTAAAACCCCTAAACCCTAAAACCCCAAACCCTGAAACCCAAACCCTAAACTCTAATGTTCAGGAGGAGCCACAGCAGCAGGGGGATGACGCTGGAGCTTGGTCTCAGGAGGAGGCGGTGCAAAACCTTAGGGGCTTAGGGTCTTTAGGCTTTTAGGGTTTTTAGGATTCAGGATTTTAGGCTTTTAGGCGTTTTAGGATTTTAGGGTTTTTTAGGATTTTAGGGTTTAAGGGTTTTAGGATTTTAGGGTTTCAGGGTTTTAGGGTTTAGGCTTTACTTGGAGGCTCTCTTACTATCCCGAAGAACCTCATTGTAAGTCCCTATGGCCCCAGTTGTTATGTAGATTTAATAAATCCAAGCAGGGTACCCTAAACCCCTACAGCCTACAACCCTACTAAACCCCTAAAACGCTGCAACCCAAAACCCCTAAACTTCTACACCCCTAACCCCTAAACCCCTAAGACCCCCAAGAAAACCTGAACCCATAAACCTCTAAAACCCCCTGAACCCCGAAACCTCTAAAACCCTACAACCCTAAACCCCGAAAGCCCTACAACTCTAAACCCCTGACCCCCTACAACCCTTAAGCCTGCAGGTTGCTGACGCCGAAGCGGCAGTGACTTCCGAGGAGGCTGTCGGAGCTTCCACT
The DNA here is from genome assembly GCA_905231905.1 of Symbiodinium pilosum. Lineage (NCBI taxonomy): Eukaryota > Dinophyceae > Suessiales > Symbiodiniaceae > Symbiodinium > Symbiodinium pilosum. Next base: position 67,447 of record CAJNIZ010042660.1, on the reverse strand, counting down.
GGGCCCTGGGCGCCTGGACACGGTTTAGGGCTTAAGCCTACGGGTCATAATAAGATCGTGAGGAGTACGTAACAAGGAGGAGGAGGAGGAGGAGGAGGAGTAGTAGCAGCAGCAGCAGCAGCAGTAGTAGTAGTTTTAGTTTTTTGTTAAGGGTTTTGTGAGGGAATGGAAGAATCGGAAAGACAATTTTGAGTATCATTTTGTTTGGGGGCTTAGGTCAGGTTGAGGGCTTAGGTTGGTAAGGTTTAGGGAGTAGGGGCCCTTGTTGATTCTATACGCGCGTGTATGCTTTGGTTTTCGGGCTTCAGACCAATAAAGAGAAGCTCGTCTGAAGCATTGGTAAAGGATTCATTTGACCAGCACGCCTGCGCTCGGAAGGAAAGAGACACTGGAGCGCCTTGCAGTCTGTCCTGCATGTGAGGGCTGTAGCGCACCAGTCACATCTCAACCTGGTAGTGAAGCGCTCGGGATATCCGAAGTGCTGTCAATTTACAGAGGTACCCAGGCAAGATCGCGAGTGGATTATGCGCGGGCAAAGAGTAATGGAGGAAAGGTTCCGAGAGCAATCCTGTGGCAATGGCGAAGAGAAGACAATGCCCCAGAAATGTTGGGCCCGATATAAAACTCTTCAGGGAGTTCCGGGCGGACCAATCTCGGGACAAACGTCCGGAACACTTTGGGTCGCAATAAGAACTCTGGACCCTGAGCTCTCTCGGAGTAAGAGTAGGAGTGAGAGTAGGGGTTCTTTTCATTTGTTCTCAATTGCGAGCCATGATATGTTTAGGCCGGGGAATTTTTATATTACCGCCCCTTGATAAAATGCACCTCCTCGCCACGCAATATGTGCATAGAGCATATCAAGCAAAATATAGGTTCGGAATTAACAAAATTTGAATTCTATATCTCAGCATTTTTTTCGGCCAAAGGAAGTTCATGATTACCATCCCCCTTATAGTAACGCCGTCGACATTATTTCACGTAACAGCAACCAGAGTGACGATGATGGGCCTGAGATGGCAAAGCCTTCGCTGTACTCGGGACAATTTGGACACTTACAACAGTCGGAAAGCATGGTCATTTGGGACAATCGGCACATTCTATTGGGACATTTGCGCCCCTAACGCAATTGGATTTGGAAGCTCGACTTGCATCGCGCACACTGAAACAGTGGGGGGCTGGCAGGAGCCGCTGGGGTAGAGTGGAGGGGATCCTGAGGCCGGATGCCTCGGCGAATTAACGTGCACCGCGCGCCCTTTTGATATGAACGATCCCAATATGTAATACTGAATTCTGAGAAGGGGCTTGTTTGATCTCAAGGGAAGGGGATTAGCGCGGTTGCCATCACCACTTCAACACTCTGAATGCCATCAGTACAGTTTGTTACTGTTACGGTTACTGTTACTAGGTGGCCGCGTCGCGGTTGTTGGTGGCAATGCCAAACGTACTAGTACCATTAGTAGTCATAGTCGCCCCCTTGTAATTGTTGTTGTTCTTCTTCTTGCTCAGGCGTTAACATGGTGATAGCTGCGGCTGCATGCGCTGCTCAAATGTTGGCAAGGTCACAGCTGGCATGTCATTGGCCAGGCTAACCCCGAACCGTCTTATGTGCGCATAACAGGAAGGCAGTAGGATTTTGATATATGTACCTATATTCTTTGTAATGGCAACCTGAGTCAAGAGTGACATCCGGCAACGCCAGTTTGATGCAGGGCTTGGGGCATTTTATCATGGAATTTACATGCCGAGGCCACATGTTGTCCAAGTTCCGCCAACGCCTAGGTAAAAACCCTCACGTTGTTACAAAGCACCGCTCGCAGGTTAAGATATCAGCTATTCACGCCGCTGTTGGGAAACTTCCACCCACTACTGCCACCCAGCTGAGGATAATCCTCAGAGCGGCTGGGGCGATTGGATCCATGCCCAAGAGTGAGGCCTTCACCGCTTCAAGTTTATCTAACCTCTTCAACACCAGATGTGCTGCTTCGCGGCTTGTATGGGAGTCATGTCCGCGTCATGGTTCTTGCAGGTGGTTCATGAAGGGTCCCTGTCTTCTTGCAAGCAAAATTTATATCGGCCATTGCTGCATGAGGCAGGTCTCGAAATCCCCCTGCAAACGATTATAAAAGAGGCTATAGGACTTTATCTGATTATTTCTACGGGGCCTTGCTTCCGTCTGATTTCGTATTGAGGGTTAGAAGTGTCCTATTTCACTAACGTGAATGAGATCCCAATTGCTTTCAGGCCCCCTTCGCAGGACCTGAGACTTTCTTGTGGCGAAGCCCTGTGAACCCCAAACTCTGACTGATAAACCTTCAGCCCTCCATGAAGAATTAGAGCAAAGCATCATCCCCTATATCACGGAGCAGCATCTTTTGACGGGCCGGGTGCGCAAAGTGCTGTCTGAGCTCTGCTCGCCCAGTTCTCAGGGAAGTTGAGGGGGCAACTGCGTGGCGTTTTTTGCAAGAATCTACACAAGTCGTAGAAAATGGGGTCACTTTAAAATGGGTTATGTAGGTTTTATAGGGACTAAATCAATTATATGGGATTTATATAGGAGCTTCTAGGAATTACCCGCATCATTCCTTTGCAACCCTTCCGTAGCTTTTGCAGAACATTCCCCAAACCTGATTCCGATTATCTAGCCCTGTACGTAGCAAGTACAGTAGAATCCTAAACCCTTAAACCCTAAAACCCTAGAGCTTAGGATTTAGGACCCCTTGGGCAAAACCGAAGCAGACAAATCAGAAAGTTACAGAACAAGCCTAAACTCTGAAGCCTAAACCCCACAATACTCCCATGCCTAGGGTATAGGGTATATCAGGTGGTACAAAAATTCCTGCATTTGATCGGGATGCCGTAGGGCCCAAATTGGGTCAAAGCAAGTTGCCAATACTGTGGTCCTAGACTCGTTGTATAATGACAAAAAGGCTACCTCAAATAGACCCTAAACCCTAAACCCAGTCCTAGACTCATTGTATAATAAGCTACCTCAAATGGACCCTAAACCCTAAATCACTTATTTGGCGAATTACTTAGGCCCCAGAAGTGCCCAGAGGCCTTCCCAGACTCCCTAAAGGATCCAAAAAATGGAACTCCATAATAATCCCCTAGGTTCCCCAATGTAGTAACGAAGCCATTCTGGGGGGATTCCATTTTTTGGATTCCTAAACCCTAATCCCTAAACCCTATATACCCCTATATAGACCCCTACAAGCCCCTTTACAGGGTTCCATTTGTTGGGTTTGGGTTCTGTAGTCTCTTGGACAGGGGCCCTGCTCAACTCTCCTGAGATTTAGTGAGGCCCAAGGGGACGTCACAGCGGAACCTGAGGGGGCAGGGAGCTTTGGACATAGTACATACCTACATCTCTATCTCTATATGAGCTATAGTATAAACTCCTTAAAGGGGGATTATATGGGGGATTATATAGGGGACTATTATAGGGGTTATTAAGGGGGATACTATATATACATATGTATATACATATATATACATAGAGAGAGAGATAGGTTTAGGGTTTAGGGGTTTAGGGCTTCGGATTTAGAGGTTTATATAGGGTTTGGGGTTGTAGGGGATGGGCTTGCATGTTTAGTGTTTAGGGTTTAGATCTCATACATACATACATACATACATACATACATACATACAGATATACAGACATACATGTGAGCATGTGTGCGTTACATGTATACGAGTTACACAGGGGGATCATAGGGATGCATGGCGTAAAGGCTTGAGGGCCTAAACAGGGAACCCCCCCTTAACAAATAGGGGACAATGTTATCAGTTCTCCAGTTTACCCCAAGCGCTAAACCCTTGACCCCTCAACTCCTAAACCCCTAGCCCCCTAAACCCCAAACCCTAAACCCCTAAATCCCAAACCCTAAACTCCAAACCCCTAAAACCCTGAACCCCAAACCCCTAAACCCTAAACCGACTTCTTCACATTTGGGGTAGTGGGAATGAGGCAAGGTTGACCTAATCCTGAAGTCACATCCAGACTTACCCTCCAGCCAGAAGCTTTTAAGGGACTCTAGGGGACTACAATGGCCCATATATGGGCTAGATTGGGGCTAAATTGGGGAAACCTTTTAGGGGTAAAACCCAGAAGCCCTTGATCTTAACACCCTAAACCCTAAATCCTGAACCCTAAACCCTAAAGCCTGACACCTAAACCCTCAGAGACTGAACGACCACAAAGCTTCTGCTTCAGAAAGGCACAGGGCCTCCGCGTAAAGCACAGGCTTAGCAGCATCTGCGGCCACTGCTGGACCAAAAAGCCTTGCGGGATTGCCGCAGCTAATAAACAGTTAACTTACTGGGGGTTAGTAGGGAAGAAGGCCAAATATCATGGGGAGTATATTCCTTAATTCCCTACCAAGCACCTGTAAGTTAAGGGCCTCTACGGTTCTGCTCGGTCCTCGGCCCGCTAACTCTTGCCTAATCGATCGGTAGAATTGCATCGATAGTTGAGGCTTCAGCTATGCAGCAACCAGACTTGCTGTTTTGCCTTGATGGCTGGTGATCTTGCCGCTTTGAACAGCAAACCCTAAGCCCTACCCGAAACCCTAAATAGTAGTTTCCATTTGCTTGTCAATTATCCCTACGTAACCCCAATATGGCCCTATATAATCCCTATACATCCCTATAAACCGAATCGTTCTTTGCAGCTCTTGCGGGCCCAAACGCGCATCACCTTATCTCGGGCGGGTCTTGCCTTGCACCTCGGCTGACACTTTCTGGTGGCCGTGTGAATTGTAGTTATAAATGCCAGTGACCCACACGTTCATAGCCAGAGACCCTAAACCCTAACCCCTAAACCCTAAACCCTAAACCTGGGTTTAGGGTTTAGGATTGGGGGGTCAGTTTGGGATTTGGGGCACCAAGCAAGGAGCTTTCCTGAAGGCATGCTGCTACAACTTCAGAGCCTCAGACTTTGCCTCTTTGAAGCTAGAGCCAAGTAGTAGAACAAACAATCGCCGTAGTCAGCTGAAGTTCAAGATACAGAAGAAGACGTACGTATACTTTCCTATACCGATGGCTTTTTTTGGATCATTGTCTCCTGCACTGTAAACAAGCTCAATCAGATTGATGTTCGGGGTCTTCAAGATGTGGGTTTTCAAAAATAGGGGACCCCAATATGAACCCCCAATTCTTGTAATCCTTATTCTGGGGACCCCCAGCAGGGTACCCCAAACGTTGGGAAGTCCTAAACCCTACATATCCCTATATAGCCCCACATACGCCTACATATCCCCCCAAAACCCCAAGCGTACCCCAAATGTTGGGAAGTCCTAGATCCCATATATCCGTCTATAGTCCCCGTATACCCTAAATCCTAAAGTCCATTTAAAGGTACCCCAATTTCAAGCTGTCTATAGTCCCCATATAGCCTAAACCCTAAAGTTTTTTCAAAGATACCCCAATTTCAAGCTCCTGTCAATTGGCATCCCACAGTTCTCTGTGTAGCTGAGGCAACTAACCTTGTGGCCATCATGGCATTTAAAGCACCTTGGCTGAGTTTGGGGGTACCCAATAGTTGGGTCCCTTTTAAAGGATATTTAGGGATACATTGGGTTAAGGGTTTAGAGCCTTTGGAGGTCCCCAGAATAAGGATTGCAATTTTGAGGGGTCCATATCGGGACCCCCTATTTTTTGGGGATGATGGTGCAGGGGTGAAGAGGCTGTTCGCCTTACAATCCTTGTTATGGGGACACCCAAACAAAGACCGGCAACTTCTGGAAACTCCTAAATCCTAAACCCTGAACCCTAAACCCTAAACCCTGAACCCTAAACCCCCCAAGTATGGCCTTGGACCCAATGTGGACTGCCACAGGAAAACTGACAACTTCCCAGCCTTCTGGGCGTGCAGTTTTCTTAGGGTTTAAGGTTTAGGGTTTAGGGTTAAGGGTGGTTATATTGGGGTTTTATGGGGATCATGGAAAAGAAAATGGAAACCTATAATGGGTCATATTGGGTTTAGGGTTTTATGCATCATGGGCAATGCCCAAACTGAACCCGCTGCCATGTTGTAATTTAGAAACGGTGTAAGGTCAAAGTAGTCGCCTTTCTGACATTCTCATGAGTGCATAGTTTCCAGAGATGGCGCACGCAGAGCTTTTAAAGAGATTGCCCTTGTTGAGCATCACGGGAGACAATTCTCCCACTGTTCAAGGTATGGTGCCAGGCCTCGGAGAGCTTCTTGGCTCCGTGGAGTGTGGCCCCTCCAAGGGGGACTCAATTTCGGTCGGTTGCATCCTTCTGAATCCCTTCAAAAAAGCCCCTAAAATCTGCAAGGGGCCCATCCACATCCACCTGATCTGAAGCCCTGAAATGTATATGTATGTGTATATATATATATACACACATCCTTGAGAGTAGTGATAGTAGTCTTGTAATGATTATCCCTCAACCATGGAATCCAAAAGCCTAAACCCGAAACCCTGTTTAGGGTTTAGGACTTTAATCTCTGAACCCCATAAACCTTGGTACTGCCCCCACTCTGTAACAGTTGGATAATTTGCATAGAAGAGTTATATACATATATAGAGTCCTTAATAAGACCTCTAATATAGACTGTTACAGGGCGGCAGGTACCAACCTAAACCTTGCATCCCTAAACCCTAAACCCTAAACCCTAAACCAAAGCTCATCCCAAAGAGGTTACCGCCCGCCTACTACTGGTACTCGCTCTCGGCGGGTCCGTGGTGGCAGAGCAGACGGAGGAGTTTGACAAGTAGGGGAAGCTTTTGGCTTGAGGAATCTAGGATGCAGCAAAGTCTCGATAATATTTGGTAGTTTCTATAAAAAGGGGGGTCCGAAATATCATAATCCTGAGTATAGAAACCCCCAAAAAGCTACCCCTGACTTTGCGAAACTCCCATATCTAGCAGAAGAGGCAAGATCCTTAACTAAACCTAAGCAAAAATTAAGTTCCAACAGTCCACAGATTCCACCTACTTTGCAAGAACTCTCGGGTGTAAGGAGTCCTGGGCTTCAGGAGTAAGGTCTATGAGGCCAAGGTCATCGGCATCATTCAGAAATGATTTGGGCTAGCTAGGGGTGAACTTAATGTTGACTTCGCATTAATAAAGTACCCCCCCCCCCTCCCCCCCCCTCGATTGATCTATCTCCGTCCCGGGGGACCCCCGCAATAACAATGCCAGAAATGTACGTTTGAAAGCCTATTAGAGTTAATTGAAATCTAATTGAAATCCTCGTCCCGACAAAAATTACGCGTTTGGGGGATATTATAATTGTGGGGGTTATTATAATTGTGTTCCGGGCCCGGGATTTTGTAAATGTAGCGGCAGTTC
>CAJNIZ010042660.1:12718-38654 GCA_905231905.1 Symbiodinium pilosum | reverse complement strand
AGTTCAGAAGCTTCTGCCTCCTGTAATCATCCCAAACATCCTCTAGTAAGCCAGTCCTCCTACGAAACACCCATAGTAGTAGTCCAATAATCAGCCCCACAGCATCAAGCAGGAAAGATTTGTAGCTCTTTGATGGAAATTCTGATTTTGAGAGAACATCTTATAATACAAGGTTCATACTCCCTCCTGGATCATATCCCCCCATAGGTTCCCCCTTCGTGAGCCGTAACTATCAATACATAAGGTTCACAATATAATGGGGGAACCCAGAGGGGTAGTGAAGGGAACCCATAAAAAAGTTTCACGAGCTGGCAACACGGTAACATGAGACAGACCATTGAGGAGGGTGTATGTTGATCGCATGAGAAAAACAACACTTCAAGCTGTTATATTAGTGAGGGCTTTATGATTTATAGCTAAACACCTTAAAGGGAGGCTACATAAAGATAAAAAAAAAAAGGGGACTACTATAGGGCTTATCGGGAGTTTAGACTATGGCTCATGTTGGGGGTAGTACGGGGATCCATTCCACCATTCGCTACTGACAACTTAAATCTTGGGTTTGATCCTGCGTGGCCCTGGATACATGGACTTTTGGAGTTATAGTAATGTACTGTATTCAGGGCCATGCGGGCTTCAATGAATAGAATGTGTTGCAACCTTTTGGGAACCCTAGTAGCAATTTGGATCTACGGTGGATACTAAAAATCCTGCATGACCTTAGTATACTATAGTACCATTATTCCCAAGGTTTAGGGCCCTCCCCGAACTAACAAGGCCTAATAGGGTTTAGGGTTTTAGTGTTTTTTTTGTTTAGGGTTTTAGGGTTTTAGGGTTTTAGGGTTTAGGGTTCGTATACTCCCCAAAGAATTCCTAACTAATCCTTAAGTTATGGGGGGCCCGTAGTAGCCCCATGAGTGCGCCCAGGCCAGATCGCCAAACTCACACGTTCTACTGCAAGGAGCTGAAATCTTTTTTGCAGCTCGGCTGCAAGCTATTTTTTACCAGGTGCCTAAGCTCAGATTCGAGGTTTCGTGAAGGGCAAGTTGTGAAAAGGAATGTACATCCAACCTGAAACTGGAACCGCCAAGAGGAGCTAACATATCCAGGTTATTTCTACATTATCGCGATTATTAATTGAAGCATTAGTCTTTGTATTAACATGTTCCTCATGCTGTTGTGACTATTTCGCCGAAGTGTGCAATGCCCATGTATGGATCAAGCTGGACCTGGTGGGTTTTCTGGCTGCTGGGCATATGAAGGGTGCTGAACAGTTCCTAATACTGGCTTGCAGTATCTTTGATATTTGGAATGTAGGTGTAACATATCGGTAAATTCTCAGGCAGGACATTGTCGAGGAGAGTCTACGAGATCATACCAAACGCTGGCAACGAAGAAGCGTAGAATGTCCCAAAACCCTCTCTCGTGGAACTTTCAGGCAGAACCCTAAACCCTAAACCACTTCACATTCGTACTTAAATAGCAGCTGTCCGTCCCACACCCCATGCAGGTCAAGCTGGCTGGTGGTGTCGTTGGCTGCTCTATATCCCATAATATGGACCCTTGTATATCCCCATACAAAACACAAACCCCATGTAAAGAGACCACCAAACATCAAATCATAAGGTCCTTCACCTATACCGTAAATTCTTTTTTGGCTCCTTCAGGGTGTTGTGGATATAGTTGGTCTCCTGGTCTAGCCTGGGGTCTTGTAGTAATTCCCGTGGGTTAGGGCTTAGGCCGCTTGCGCATCAGGAAAGCGCGAGAAAAATTCCCCAAAGACAAAAGCGTCAACAAGCGGATTGTGGTTACCCAAATCCCCCAGGTAAGGATTCTGCTATGGTCAGATGATGGGTATATGGTCCAGATTACAATGCAGGAATTCAGGTTCTAGAATCCTTCTATTACCCAGACCTCCTCACGAGGATCCCACAAAATGGAACCGCCCAAAATGACCCCTAAACCTTAAACCCCCTACCTTCGTTGGAGAAACAAGGAGATCGCTGGGACGAGCCGCATTTCATTGTCCATTTCGCTGTCCATTTGATTCTCCACTATTTCTTTCCCTTGAGCCCTAAACTATGAGCCCAAAATCCTGAACCTTAAGGTTTAGTTTAGGGTTTAGGGTAAACTAAAACCCCTAAAATCTACACCCAAGAAATACCTAAAGCCCCTACACCCTAAATAGTAGTTTCCATTTTCTTTTCCACTATCCCTATATAACCCCTTTATGACCCAATAGAATACCTATATAACCCTGTAGAATACCTATATGACCCCTATATAACCCCATAGAATACCTATATGACCCCTATATCACCCTATAGAATACCTATAAACCTATGGAATACCTACATGACCCCTACATAATCCTATAGAATACCTATATAATAGGAGACCTATATGACCTCTACATAACCCTATAGAATACCTATATGACCCCTAAACCATAAACCCTAAAGCCTAAACCCTAAACCCCCGACCCTAAACCCTAAACCCCTAAACCCTAAACCCTAAACCCATCAATTCAGGCAGACCATCTCTGAGTCCCCCGAGAGCCTTGAGGAACAGATACAGAGACACCCGGCTAGCACCAGCCCAGACCCCTGGGAGGATCTAGGGTTTAGGGTTTAGGGGTTTAGGGGTTTAGGGTTTGGGGTTTAACCCATTATAACCCCTATATAATCCTTATGTACTTCTCCCTATGGTTCTAGGGGATCTAATTTTTAGATCCTTTTGGGGGGGTCTGGGAGAAGATCCACTGCAGGGGTGCCCTTAAAGGGGGATATAGGGGTTGTATAGGGTTTAGGGGTTCCCAACCTAGGGGCACCTTTAAAAAGGGATATAGGGCTATATAGGGTTGAGGGTTTAGGGATTAGGGTGTCCGAAAATTTAGGGATGCCCTTTTGGGGGTCCCTGTCGTAAGGATTATAGTTATTGGGGGGTCTATTTTGGGTCCCCTCATTTTGGGAAACCGCTATATGAACCATGATCTAAACTTTTTGAAGGGAATTATATCTGACATCATATTGGGGACTACTATGGGGCTTGGTCTTATTCAGGGGGATACTCGAAGTTTGGACTCTAAACCCTAAACACTTAACCCTATATATTGTAGGGTTATTAAGGGCGAATCGAGGAGTTCATACCCTAGCTCATATGAGTAGTAGTTTATTTGGGGATGCTATGGTACCCAATATAATATAGAGTAAGATTATATCCTCCTTCTGGGGTGTCGCATTTTATATAAGGAATATAATCTTACTAGGTCTAACCACCAAAAGAAACACTACTCATATGTTGCCGTATAGGGACCCTAAACCCTAAACCTTAAACCCTGAACCCTAAACCCTAAACCCTAAACCCTGAACCCTAAACCCTAAACCCTAAACCCTGAACCCTAAACCCTAAACCCTATTACTATACATCTCGAGGGTTTCGGGTCTCGACTCTCGGGCTGAAGGAAGTTCAGGATGAGGCGGGCGTTTATAGTTGCGTTATAGGTACAGTTTTGAGTTTAGGGGTTTGGGGGTTTAGGGTTTTTAAGGGCTTAGGGGCTTAGGGTTTTTATGGTTTAAGGGTTTAGGGGTTTTAGGGTTTAGGGGTAATTACAGCCTCGTATAAGCACCTTGTACTTGCCCTGAGCCGTTATAAGTACAGTTTTCCGACAAAGACTATTGTGCTGTTAGAAAGGCGTCTACATGCCGGGGTTGTCAAAATTGCCGCCCTTGGTGGGCTGGCATTTACGTATGGCCCAGTTTGTTGGGGTATCGGTATACCCCCAAAGGATACCAATTTGATAATGTAATAATTTGGGGCTCGCTGTTCCCCTAATTTTTTGAATTCCTTAGGAATTTGATAATTTGATCATTCAAATTAATGATTTAAGAACTGTTTTGGGCACCCTCCATGTGGGTTTCCATGCTAGTAGTAGTAGCAGTGGTGGTGGTGGTGGTAGTAGTAGTAGTAGTAATAGTAGTAGTAGTAGTAGTAGTAGTAATAGTAGTAGTAGTAGTAGTAGTATTAGTATGCTACGCGCTCGTGCGTTTACGCTGGTCGGTTGGCCGACTTCCTGTTCCGTGAGGGGCACAAAATGCTGTAATTTACAGGGTTTTTGCTGCGCGGGCATGAAAATGTCAGATTTAGGACATGAATTCTTGAAGGGGGAACTACTTGCATTTTTGTGAGTTTTGAGGCTTGAGGGGATTGAAGTCTTGCTGCGGAGCCAGGCAGCAGAACAGCAGATGCAATCCAAAGCAGTGCCCGCCAGAATCTCATAGGCCCGCCCTGGATGTGAAAATAAATCAGAACTCCTCCACACCTTTGGACTCATGGGGAGTAGTATTGGAACATGAACGTTCTATTATGGTTGGGTATGGATTCCCTGGTCCTCGCATGGAGTCGAACATGAACGTTATTATCTGCTTTGAGCATGGATGCTCTGGTCATCGGATGCAGTCGAACATGAATGTAATTATGGTTTGGGCACGGATGCTCTGGTCATCGGATGCAGTGGAGCATGAGCGTTACTACGGTTTGGGCCTAGATGCTCTGGTCAGAGGATGCAGTCGAACATGAACGTTATTATGGTTTGGGCATGGATGCTCTGGTCATCGTATGGAGTGGAACATGAACGTTATTATGGTTTGGGCATGGATGCTTTGGTCATCGGATGCAGTCGAACATAAACGTTACTACGGTTTGGGCCTAGATGCTCTGGTCAGCGGATGCAGTCGAACATGAACGTTATTATGGTTTGGGCATGGATGCTCTGGTCATCGTATGGAGTGGAACATGAACGTTATTATGGTTTGTGCATGGATGACATGAAAAGGCATAGCTCAAGTCCTGAAACCCAGACAGCCTTGAGAACATGAAGGAAGTGCCCGAAGTACTGCAAATACCAATGGATTCCGTCGCCTAGGCCAAAAACATGCTAAAAATCCGCGCCAAAAATTGGCGAAGATGTTCAGCCGATTTCGGCGGAAGAGAAGAATTTGCTGAAACGCACAACCCGGTTCCCTGTCAGGTCTCATACTATGGATACTTTAGCTTCTGCTCATCCAGGCGAAAGCTTAAGGAAGCCAAAATGCTGCACTTTAGCGATTTCTGACTATCAAATTCGACATTCAGGCACGTTACCTTCTCTGCTTGTTGTCCTAAACCGCGGCGCCCGCGGCCTCCAAATCCCGATCAACCGCATCCAGACAGCTGAAATGCAGTGTTAGCAGGCGCGTCCCCTAGTAGTAGAAGAAGAAGCAGAAGTAGAAGTAGAAGTAGTAGTAGTAGTAGTAGCAGTAGTAGTAGCAGCAGTAGCAGCAGCAGTAGCAGTAGCAGTGGCAGCAGCAGTAGCAGCAGGTTCAAGTGGGAGTAGTAGTAGTAGTAGTAGTAGTAGTAGTCCACGTGGTAGTAGTAGTAGTAGTAGTAGTAGTAGTGAGGTTAGGGTTCGAAGAGGTTTTCTTGGCTCATATCCATCCCTCAGCTTCGCTCATGAAGGATTCATATTACGTGGTCCCACCCGTTAAGGGTAGTAAAATAGGATTGTTTGGACCCTGCTAACTATATTGACGCATGAAGCCTAAACCCTAAACCCTAAACCCTTTACCATGATCCCGTGTGGTCACTGTTAGTTCTCCCCTAGGCCTGAGCACTAGTCTCGGCGAGGTTTAGGGATTAGGGATCAGGATTGAGGGTTTAGGATTAGGGATCAGGATTGAGGGTTTAGGGTCGAGGGCTTATTACACCTGCATAGGGGGGTGGTTCATTTTGAGTTTCAACTTTTTGAATTTTGAGATTCAGGAAATGTGAGACCCCTAAGTAATGGTAAGTTTATATGGGCTTGAGGCTTGGGTTTAGGGTTTAGGGCTTAAGGTTTAGGCGTTTAGGCGTTTAGGGTTTAGGGTTTAGGTTTAGGCCCTAAACCCCAAACCCTAAACCCTAAAACCCTAAACCCTAAACCGTTTTAGGAATTGCGGTCCCTGGGTCCCTGACCAACCACCCAGGAAGGCGTTCCGACAGCAAACACAGGTTTCAGAGCGAGGAGGCCCGTGTTCTGGACTGGGGCCTGATCGGAGATTGTAGGGCTGGAGTTTTGCTAGTGTTTAGGGTTTAGGGTTTAGGGTTTAGGGTTGAGAATAAGGGAATATAATCTTCTCCCTATATAATATAGTCCCTTTTCTAGCTAGTGTTTAGGGCTTTAGGGTAGGGAATAGGGGAATATAATCTTCTCCCTATATAATATGTTCCCTTTTTCCCTTCTAAGCACCAGCAAGATAAAGGGATCCCAGTATAAGGGGGTACTGAGGGGGACAGTAGGAGTTCAGACTTTTGCCCTAGACCCTAAGCGCAAGAATCTTTGCATTTGTCCCTTGCTTAAGGCCTCGTCGGCTGATAACCGCACCGCCGGGGAAGAAACCTGGGTGTAGGGAAGTGCCCATATTGGGGGGCCACAGGGTTAGGGATTTGGGGTTTGGGGTTTAAGGATTTGGGGTTTAAGGATTTGGGGTTTAGGGTTTGGGGTTTGGGGTTTAGGTTTGGGATTCAGGGTTTGGGGTTCAGGGTTTGGGATTGAGGGCTCAGCTGGTGCTTAAGAAGCTGATCTTATTCATCGCGCCCTTGATGGTAATTGTATTTTGTTTGCAGGTCACCGGCCAGTCCAACAAAAGAGCTTCACGGGAAACCCTAAACCCTAAAGGCTGAATCGCATGGCATCCTAGCTTGCCGACTAGAACCATTGCTTTTTCGAGGAGTCCTAACGACCACTTGAATTCGCACTTAGGTTGAAGGTACTTCTATCAGGCCAGATGTGTGAGGATAAGATTCTAGATGGAAGTTCTATGGAAATTCATGTATGGTAGGCTTTGCTTAGCCTTAGATATAGGCAGACATGATTTCTAGCATTTGACCTCCTGAACACGCCTGCGCAACTTGACAAACCAACAGACATTCAAGGGTTGAACCCTAAACCCAAAATTGTGTTTTCGTTCACCGTTCCAGTTCCGGACAGATTCATGGGCTTCAGATAGGAATTAGCGTTAACATTGTCGGCTTAGTTTATGTGGGCTGTTCGGCTTAGGGCTTATAGGCTTTGGGTTTAGGGTCTAAACTAAACTCCTAAGCAAAGGGTTATATAAGGGATTATGTAGGAGACTATTATAGGGGTTATTAAGGGGGATGTTAGGAGTTTTGAGTATAGTTTATGTGGCCTGTTCGGCTCAGTCTGCATTCTGTAGGTGCCTCAGCATGTTTACTCATGTTCTGGTTCTGGAAGATAATCGTGGCATAGGGTGCTTCGAGCAGCAGGCCGCAAGATGATAGAGGTAATATTTAGGCCCTCCCCATAAACCTCTGTGAAATCTCCAGTTTGCATGTCAGTTTCCATTTGGTTCCCTGCTATTGGCACAGTAGCAACATTTGGCCAACCGTCTGAGGAAATTTCAGATGGGCGGTTTCTCCCATATACGCCTTACATAGCCCTTACATACTCCTAACTTCCCAATACGAGCCTTGAAACCCAAACTCTAAACTGAAGTGGGCAGGAAAGCACTGGATCGAGAAAGAGCAACCTGGCTTACGTTTGCACTGTCTTTTACACAGGAACAAACCCTAAACCCTAAACAACAGAACAGGTTTTAGGGTTTAGGGTGAAGGCTGAAGGGATGGAAGCGAAAGTGGCAACTACTATAGTATTTAGGGTTATATGGGGATAATGGAAAATAAAATGGAAACTATCGGGATTGTAGGGTATATTGGGGAGGTATATTATTGGGATAGTAGTTAGGGTTACAGTATGTAGAGTTTGGGAAAGAACGGAGTGGAAAAGCAAAGCCCGTATAGGTTTAGGGCTACAGTTTCTGGGGTTTAGGGAACGAGGGTTTGATTAGTGAATGCAGGGGGTGGAAAAGGAAATGGAAACTATGAAAGTGAAAGGAATTATCTGACGGCTGGTGCAATACGGGCCCATGCGAGCCCTGCAGCTGTCATTGCAACCATTAATAATCCCCCTTTTCTACTATTGAATCCCCACCCCTTGTACTAATAAATATCACCAATTCAGTAAAATGTACCACAAAGGGAGTACTTGATTACTATTAGGGGGGTTTAATTCTAGGGGGAGGGGATTACTTCTGATGTGTTCGTTGCTTTTCCTCGTGCAGCCAAGCATCTTGCTTGGAAGGTCGTTCGGACTTAGCAAGTAGGTTAATGATGGGGGGATAACTGGGGTTACAGTATGGGTTGTAGGGGTTCCCAAACTACCTGCAAAGTCCCTCTGACCGTTCAAGTAGTAGCATGTAATGCGGTTTCGGGTTATCCTCGCCGTCATCACTGCCACAACCCATCATCCTGCTGAGTTGGCTTCTTACAGCTTCCTGGCACACATGAGTCTATGTTACTGCTGATGGAAGCTGTTCAGCATTGCCATAGGTATCCAAAACTGTAGTTACCTGATACCTGAGCAAGTTTGACTCGTCGGCACACTGTAGTTCTTGTTGTAGCAAAGTTGAACCTGTCCCAGGCTTAAAGGTCTACTGCCTTTTGAAGCCGGATTACGTTGTGTTACAATGAAAGACTGAACGTTCCGGTCGTCAAGATGATCTTGTTTTAGGAGGCTTGTTGAGTTGTCCTTTGCAATAGATACCTCGCTGCATATGTGGAACACAGCCTGGAATTCTCATCTTTGAGCGAAAGTCAAGGTCAGCAGCAGGCTGAAGCGCAAGACAAGCCTTCAATCTCAGAGTCTTGGCTGCACTCAATTGCCCAAATTCACGCTCTAAACCCTAATATAACCCCAACATACTATAGTAGTTTCCAGCTTATTTTCCATTATCCCAATATATCCCCATATAAACCCTAGCATGGCCTTGTCCTCTGTCAGAACTGGGGAGACGGCCAGCTTGCACAGCACGGTCGTGTTATAAAGAGCCCTTCCGCCGCTTCTGACGCTACTTAGGGGGTCGCGGAGACTTAGTAAGTAGGTTAATATCCCCTATAACCTAAGCCCATTTATCCCCATTGTTAACCTACTTACTAAGTCCCACTGACCCCCCAAGTATTTGCCTTTTATAAACAACCAAACCGGGGTCCTTTTTTGGGGTTCCTTATAATCAGGACTATAGTATATTGGGGTCTATATTGGGGGCATGGAAGCCTTTATACAATGTAACATCATGCCCTCCTACAAATTGCATAGCTCTTCCGCCTTAAACCCTACTTGGAGGCTCAGGGAGACTTAGTAAGTAGGTTAACAGCCCCCACGACCCATATAGTAAGCCCATTTATCCCCATTATTAACCGACTTACTAAGTCCCCCTGACCCCCCAAGCACGGCTTTTGGAGCCTACTGCTACTTGTTTCGTCCTGCGCCAGAATCCCGTGCTCGCACCCAGCGAATAATGTTCCGGGCGATGGGACGAATTTCAGCAGAAGAGGTTGAAGCAGAAGAGTGCCTGAAACGCATGGAAGCACAACAAATGCTGTAGCAAGACCAGGCAGTCTTGCAAAACTGTGTCTCGAATGGACGCTGTTTTGCACACATTGCTTCCCCCAAGCCTCCTCCTCCTCCTCCTCCTACTACTACTACTACTACTACTACAACATCTGCATCATCATCATCATCATACCCCAACGACGACTATAATCATTACTATCATCACCACCACCAGCACTACCAACAGAACATCCCACAGTCCTGCTGACGTTTTCGTCGCTAGTGCCACCACAATAACCACCAGCAAACCATGACATCGTCATCCTCGTCTTCGTTGTCGTCGTCCTCTCGTCATTATCATTGATGTCATTGTTGTTGTCACGGTGGGGGGTTGAGCGACAGTGCAAGCGGCAGCATCGCAGCGGCAGCGGCAGCAGCTTCAGCTTCAGCACCAACAAATCAAATTTTGGTTCCCGCCTTTTCTCAATATCCATTTTTGATGAAGAACATGAGCCACCAAGGAGAAGGATGGTCTGGTGATTGTCTCTTTCTAGATGATCTCAGCATGCCTCGGCCATTGTCATGTTAAGAGCCGGATTGGCGGATTAGCTTCAACAAAACTTCTATGTTCATAAGGATCTCGGACCAACAAGGAGCAGTTCGGAACAGTTCAAGAGCCCAAAACAGATTGCAAAAAGGTAAGTGAGTGAGAAGGGGGTATCAATCAGAAAGCACCTCCCAAGAGCTGCAACAAAGGCCCGAACTAGTGTCTAGGGTAAACCCTAAACCCTTGGCTATAGCAAGGGCAATTGAAGGACAGGGCTTGCAAAAATCAGGGTTCACTTGCAATGCCAATCATCTTCTGTTCTTTCCACAGCTTATCGTCTTATGACCGGACCGTTGCGTAGAATTGCCGGACGGTTCGCGCAGGGATCATTGGGAGCAATGGTTCCAGCCGGTTTTCCTGTCTATAGGATATCTCAAAAAGTGAAGGCCTGCGAGTAATAATAGTACACATAGTAACAATAGTAATAGTAGTACCCTTAGCAGAAAGGATAATAATAGTAGCAACAATCATCGGAATTATAGTAAACAGTCGGTTCTGTTGGCAAGTGATGATCCTGGTTTGCATGGCCTCAATCAAAAACACGGACCGAACCTGATCGAGGGCCATCACAGAAGTCCCTAAACCCTAAACCCTGATGGTCATGGTAGATGTCCTCTTCTTAAAGTTCCCCGATTATGGTCTGAGTAGAGCCGTATAAGTCTCAGTGGCCCCAACGCGTCTGTGCTGTGCAGCCTGAAAGTTTCTGCGGGCTGCAGATTCTCATTCAACCAAACTAGTGGTTAGAGAACCGAGGGGAAGTGATGTGAATTTCCAGGCTTCCAGATTTCCTGGTGAGTATTCGTAGCCCAAGTGAACACCAATTAAGTGTGATTTTGAGACACTGAACTCCCTAAATCCTAAACCCTAAACCGCGGTTCCGGTAGGGATGTAGGGTGCTAGTTCAGACAACAGGGTTGGAAGTTACGCTCACAGGTTTGGAGAAGAGGTCTTTAAGGGGTTTAGCGTGAGCGATATGAGCTACGGACTGAATTTCGGTCGGGGAGGGACCTACAGGGGACTATAAAGGGTTTCGGGGGGGACCTATTAAGGGATATACTACAAATTTAGTCCAGTGCTCATATGACGCTATGGATTGACCGTCAGGGGAAAGTGGTTCTGGATGTTCTTGTTTCCGCACGTCGTAAACACGTGGCTTGATTCTTTCAATTCCGCGTTGAAGCTTGCAAGAAAGGAATAGTAGTTTCCATTGTCTTTCCATTATCCCTGTATAATACCAATACATACCCTATAATCCCTGTATAACCCCTATAATCCCTGTAGTTTCCATTTTCTTTCCATTATCCCTATATAACCCCAACCCTAAACCCTAAACCCTAAATAGTACCTTCCATTTTCTTTTCCATTATCCCTATTCAAATTGCTCTTAATAAGTCTGTCCGTTGCTTGGGCCACTGCGCATGAAAATGGCTGACAGTCAGATCTGCCTGTGACCTTACTGGTTGTCGGAACGGGATACAAAGGGTTTATGCAGGATTTATATAGGGGTTATATAGGGATTATATAAGGTTTGTATAGAGGATATAGGGAATATGTAGGGGTTATATAGGGATAATGGAAAATAAAATGGAAGCTACAGAGATTATTGGGGGTTATATGAGTGAAGGAAAAGTGGAAACTACGTTTACATCATTCGAGTTTTATCGGGGTTAAATACCGTTGGGATTCATTCCTCCGTTCCCTGCTAACAGCCTGTAAGCGATTCCTGCACAGGAGGATGCACAGCAACGTAGCTAGGCTTCAGAACGGCGTCCCGGACCTGACACCAAAGAGTATGATCCCAATAAAGACGTTCAGGCCAGGGACTCCTCATTTTGAAACAGTTCATTACTTGGATACTGCCCCCCCTCAGTAACAGTTGGATAATAGTTATAATATGGTTATATATAGCCCTTAATAGGACCCCTAATGTAGACTGTTACTGTGTGGGGGCAGTACCCAATTCATTACCAACATAGAGCACACTTGGAGACTCTCTTGGCTTACTAAGCCCTGTAGATGTGCTAAGTGGGATTTTCCGAAATTTGGAGGCCCCATAACAAGGATCATAGTATTTTGCGGTCTATATTGGGGAGTCGCCTTATTTGGGGAAATTATGAAGTCAAGAGAGCCAAGCAAGGCAGATGGGAGGTGGGTATAAGCCTTCTGGCAGAGTGCGTGACGTGCACTTGCCCCGTGTGCGCAATTTAAAAGTGTTGCCATACGGTTTACGGTTCAGGGCTTAGGATTTAGGGTACTGGTAAGACTAACAATAGGAAAAAGGTACAGGAATCACGGTGGCAACTATGGTCGTGAAGGCGGCTACCACGCTAACCAAGGTCATTTCATTTTCGGGGGATTCGTGGACTAGCATGCTATTTGGGATGTAGACTATTTTAGGAGGACCCCCCACCTTGTAATAGTGGTAGAATAGGATAGCACAGGACCCTAATATAATCCTTATCATCCCTTATAGTCACTATTAAGGCGTGGGGGGTCCACCGGAGTTCCGGGGCTTAATCATTGGGGTTATTCGGGAGGGCTTACTGAGGCAAAAGATCCTCCAAGCGCAGGAATTACCATACTTGTGGGGAGATTTAGCACTAGGGGAGTGGGGGGGCTGTAAAAAAATAGTGGAGGGGAGTACCCTTGGAACTAGCGTTTCTAGTTGGTTGCTTCATCTCGGTTATTAGGGTTGGGGGGTCAGGGAGACTTAGTAAGTAGGTTAGCATTTCCAATAACCCATATGGTAACCCTAATTATCCCCACTATCAAGCTAATTACTAAGTCCACCTGACCCTCCAAGTAGGGGTTCTAGCAGGATGGGGCGCCTTGTCTCTACGGTGGCTCGCATTCTTGTTTGTTCTGAACTCGGTCCTACGTTGTCCTTGTATTAGGGTCCGCTTGTCTCACGGATCTAGCCCCCCGAATATCCCCGAAAATACTCCCCTATATACTCCCCTACTTAAGGAGTTTAGACTGGCGGATGTGTGACCTGTATCTTTACCCAAATCTTACGTCACATCGCTGCCTGCCAGAAAGTGCGGCTCTAGCCGCCTGGAGCTTGGCCAGGAGCCTACCCTAAACCCACCCCTAAACCCCAAACCCTAAACCCCTACACCCTAAACCCCTAAACCCTAAAATCCTAAACTCCTCAAACCTAAGCCCGAAAACCCTAAATCCTACCAGGACCCGGCCAAGCTCCCAAACCTCCCTACCGCTGTGCGGAGTAAGATCGTCCAATCGGGCCCGCAAATCCATAGCAGGATCTCATAGGAATGTGCCTACCAGGGTCCTTATAGGGTTTAGGGTTTAGGGTTTAAGGGTTTCAGGGTTTAGGGCTTTTTTATTATATTCCTACTATATTCTTAGGGTTCCCTGTTTGGGGTTCCCATTAAAGTCCGTTTATCCATAGAAGGATCCCACCGGTTAGTAACCCATTGCGGTTGGGATTTAGCTTTCAGGGTTTAGGGGTTTCGGGTTTACGGTTTGGGGTTTAGGGTTTAGCGTGTAGACGTTCCGGGTTTAGAGGTTTATGGTTCAGGGGTTTAGTGTTTAGGGTAGGATCCCACCAGCTAGTAACCCATTGGGGTAATATTAGTGTTTATTGGGGTTTTTTGGGGATAATGGAAAAGAAAATGGAAACTACAAAGGTATATTGGGGTTTTATAGAGATAATGGCAAAGAAAATGGAAGCTAGTTCGGGGGTTTAGGGGTTTAGGTTTTAGGGTTTAGGGCTTAGGGGCCATAATTCCCAAGGTATCAGGTACTTAGGGTCATGCAGGACTTTTGGTATCCGCCTTAGTATAATGGATGCCCATTTTGCATGCCAGGACTGCCCAGGATCCAGAGATGCTTCCTCACCTCGGGGGTCAAAACCCTTGGCTTAACCCACTGGGGGCTAGTAGCGAATACAAGAATGTACTATATATATATATATGGATTGTATTCTCTTATTCCCTACTGAGCGCCGGTAAGTTAAGGAATGTAGCCTAACGCTAACTCAGAGCCAGGTTTACTTTGAGGTACGCTGCTGAAAGTTTAAGCTTGTGCGCGGCAAGTGTGAACAAGGTAATACCCAGCGTATAATGGCCTGATTTCAACCAAGTCAGGCTGCTGTTGGTACAAAAAACTCTGCATGATCTGAAAATACTACAGTGCAATGAGTCCCAAGGTTAAGCTACTTGGGGTTGTATTCCTAAAGCCCTAAACCATAAACCTCAACCGTAGCGGTCCCTGGGTGGAACTTGGAAGTCGCTCGAGTTGGAACATTCATCGAATCATCTTCGGGATTCTGGATTAGGGTTTAGGGGTTTAGGGGTTTAGGGTCCCCTGTTACACTCACTACACTATTTCCCGGGTTCCCCTTAAAGTAAAATTACGGCCAATCGAGGCTAAAAAGGTGGAACCCAGAAGAGGCAGCAATACAGGAGGGTGGTTTGGAGAACCTAACATAGTCCTTCATAAGCTCCATCATCCCTTTGTAACCCCTACGTATACCTGGGATTCTCAAGGGCAACCCGCTTTGAGAAACCCCCAAAATCAGCATTCCTTGGAGTGATACCAGACTAGATACCCCTCGAGCCGAGATTCAAGATATAGTCCCCCTTAAGTAGATAGAATATGGCTTTGGGTATATAATAATAAGATCCCCATATACCCCATATTCTATCTACTCAAGGGGGACTATAAGATCTGGCTTGGGATGAGAGCCATTATGAGGAGCCTGCTCCGTCCCTTACCTAAGACGAGAATGCTCCCTTCATTCCATCCCAGTAAGGCGTTTATCTGCAAGTATTCTAACCACGTAGCACATTTCTTACGCGGACCCCCCACCCATTAACGGTGACTAGAAGGGATAATGGTGACCATATTATTAGTGTCATCTTCTATTCCCATTATACCACTAGTATTGTTTCCACCTAACACATTTAGTAGCTTTCCAGAATAAGGGGACCCCAGAATATTATAATCCTTATTATAGGGACCCCCAAAATGGTACTCCAAATTTTAGGAAACCTCCATTTCCTGCTGAAGGAGTTTTCTTCCGGCCTGGTTGAAGCAGACAGTTCTGCTGCAGACAGACGTGTTTTTCATCCTATTGGCTGAAGCTACAGGCTAGGGATGAACTAAGGGGTATATAGGGATTTGGGTTTAGGGATTAGGGTTTAGGGTTTAGGGATTAGGGTTTAGGGTTTAGGGAATATAGGGGGCTAAGGTAATTATAACCGTGCTACCTAGGATTTAGGTTTAGGGGGGATGATGTAGGGCTGCACTGGCCCTTCAAAAGAGTAAGCCTTATGTTCTTCGCAGAAGGCCGTGGGGGTTCGAAGAAGGGTTTGGTGTTGAATGTCTAGGGGCACAAGCGTCAGAGATTGTTGGCCCTTTTTGCTGCCCAAATCGCAAATTCCCTAAACCCTGAGCCCTTCCCGGATCATGAGCTGCTTTCTTCTAGCGCGGGAACCATTGATAGGCTCTGATGCGGCTTATCCAAGAACAGCCCCCATAAATCCATCAAGTAAGCCCTAATCCTTGAGCCATCAGCCCCAAGTAACCTTTTGGTGGTTAGTAGGGAATAAGGGCATATAATCCCTAAAAATAATCCCTGGGAGTATATTATTCCCTGATTCCCTACTAACCCCCTCCTCCATGCCCCATGTCGTTGGCTCCAGTCTGATTGGATCCCCTTGTCTTTGGTGGCCTGTAAAAACGCGGTTTAAGGTTTGGGGTTTAGGGACTAACAGGCACCCGAAAAGAGTTCCACCCTTGTTGATGGGAGGGCCCTTTTTGGGGGGAGGGTTTTCCCAAACGTGTGAGCTGTTTGGACTCGACATCCTGCAATGTAGGGTTTAGGTTGGGTACTGCCCTCACCCAGTAACAGTCTATATTAGGGGTCCTATTAAGGGCTTTATATAACCATATTATAGTTATTATCCAACTGTTACTGAGGGGGCGGCAGTACCCAAGGTTTAGGGTTTAGGGTGCAAGAACCCCCTGCCCAACGAAGCCGATTTCTGCCTGAGGGACCTTCATGAACAGCCTACTCCGAGAACCCTAAACCCCCAAATCCTAAACGAACTCCAATGCCATGAGCTGGAAGACCTTGGCCTGTTTTCACTTCACAGTGACATCATTATCTGACATTGCCGCAGCTGCCGCGGCATGTTTGAAGATTTGAAGGAGATGACCTCCTGACAAAGTTCACCTACCTTTTGTCAGCTGCACATCTAAAACCGAGCAGGACGTCGCTAAAGAGCTTCTTTGCAAGCCCATGTGGGCTGAAAAGGATGCAATGCATACGAGGCGAGTAAGCTCTCAATTTTGGGCAGATCTTGGGGTTAATGTGATCCTCTGCTTCTGTAGTATCACATGTGCTTTCGAGCTTGTCGTCAAGCTGAGCTTGCGTCTCGCACGTCGTCTAGCTGCCTCTACCTGGTATCGAGGTGCCAGATGCTACATATGCGGTGTGGCTGCAGGCAACGTTTGCATGGATCCCAGATCACTGCGAAGGTCGCCACCAAACGTGGCCGGGATTTCATGTACCATAGCTTTTTCAAGACTGCCCGATCCGCTCCTTTCTAGAAAGGACGCGCTGGGTAGTGGTGGGAGTTGGTCTCCAAATTGGAGCTCTTGAAAATCCGAGTTTTCTGACATTCTCACCGAAGTACAGGGTCGGCGGGGGGCTGGCTCAATGCCGTTGTGTGCCCCTGAACCAGAAGCTCTGAATTTGGGTAGTATTTTATTTGGGGATACTATGGTACCCATTATAGAGTAAGATTATATCCTCCTTTGGGGGTATAGTATTTTACTTAATAATATTATCTTACTGGGTTGAACCACCAAAAAGCACTAGTCATTTGTTGGGGCTGTTATGTCCATCCCACCTTCAACTCACAAAGGAGAACGTCAACAGATCCAAAACCTACTCCAAAGTTCGCAAAGGGTTTGACACGGGCCTGGAATCCTAAACCCTAAACCCTAAACCTAGAAGCCTTAGGGTTTAGGGTTTAGGGTTTACTTAGAAGCCTTAGGAATCCTTGTGCAAGATTCATACAGTTGATATCTAAAATCCTGAATAACCTTGGTGTTCTGTAGCACCATAATTCCCATATCCACCGCCATAGTCCGTCCAGGTTAGGCCCTAACCCCTAAACCCTAAACCTTTAACCCTGAATAGGATGTAGCGTTTATCTCAATATCGCCATCTTCTTGGAAAGCTCCATCAAAGGGGGGAGTCCTAGTCAGTGGTGTTTAGGGTTTAGGGCATAGTCAGTATCGTTCACGGCCATTGGTATGTAGTCACCTAAGTAGACAGAATATGGTGTATGTGGGGATCACACTCTGGGGGCGTTCTATATTCTATTTACTTAAAGGGGGCTATAATAAGTAACCAGGTCGGAACGTGAGAGTGGGATATTCTCACCAATGTCAAGGTAGACCCCAACAATCAATAGCATTATCCAGTTTACAATGCTTATACAAGTATAGAAAATGCACCCCAAGCCCTATCTCATACTCAGGCCTCTACACTGTAGCCCTGGCTCATTTACAGTTGCGTGATGTGTTTTCAACTACACATCAGCCGCTGTGATCTTTCAGTCAAATGGAGTTTCTCAAAAGTGGCCATAAACCCTAAACCTTAACTAACCTCTACTCTATGCCGACGAGGTCAAAGCCCTCTTAACCCCAGAACTCAATGTGGAGTTGTCCCTAAACTCTAAACCCTAAACACTTGTTGAGAAACTCCTGCTTGATACTTTGCCCAGGCAGGTTGGGTCAGCCGTTCTTGTGACAAGGATTTAGTGGGTGAGGGTTTAGGGATTAGGGTTTAGGGTATTGGGCCCTAATCTTTAAGCCCAAAATCTCTACATATCTATATATCCCCACAGACTTTTCTATAGCCGCTTCTAAGGCCCTAAACCCAAGGCCCAAGAGACGGGGAGTTCAGCCAATATGCCACCAGAGCGCACCTGAATCCCAAACCCCAAACCCAAAATAAACCCTAAACCAGAGCAGATCGGGCCCCCCAAGCTTCCGGAAAAAGATTGTCGCGGATAAGGGGACGTAGAGAGGTTATAGCATACGCGAATGCATGAGCTGTAGTCTAAACTCCTTCAAGGGGGGTATATAGGGGACTAAATAGGGGACTACTATAGGGGTTATTGAGGGGGATACGAGGAGTGACTGTAGACTATAGCGCACATGGGGTGCCTTGTCTTGGTCCCCATGTTGTTGAATAGCATGCTTTAGATGTTTCGTGCATACCTGAAGCCAAATATAGACTCGAAATGATCGTTTTTAATGTTCCTCAACCATTTTCAGTTAGAGGGAGCATGCTTTGGAAATGCCAAATTGAGTTGGACTTTTTGAAAGTTTAATACGGGTCTAAATCATGTGGCAGCGCGAGTTAATGGAACTGGATACAGAGGGACATGGGACCGGAGATGTACGAGGGCTTTGTAGGGCTTGTATGGGAGAAGCCGCCTATCTGGGAATGCCCAAAGGGGTTTAGGGAATTTTGCAAAATGTTCTTACACCACCATTGGGTTAAGGCATATGATAGTGGATCAAAATGCTGGTATCCAAAATGTCAGAAAATGGTGCCCTTACATTTTTCCCTTAAAGACCTACACGTGCTCCTATTGACTTTAGTCTTTGCGCGAAGGTTATTTCTAACAGGAGACGCGCTGTTTCTGGACCGCCCCTCGTTTTCGACTTCCAAAATGGCAAAATGGGCATCAATTTTTCTGGTAAAAAAAAGTCAATTTCTAAAAGGAAACCGGCCGTTGCTGAACCGTCCCCCCCGTTTAGTGTTCAAAACTGACAAAATGGGCCTGAAATTTCTGTTTGTGCGCGTAGGCCCAAAAGGCAAAGGAAACAAGGCATTGAGGCCATGGGCCTTCAATTTTTGTTTGCGCGTGACGTACGCCCAGCAAAGGGCACTTCTAACAGGAAATGTGCCGTTTCTCACTTTTTTTGTGCTCCACACTAGCAAAGTGGGTCTCGAATTTCTGCCTGGGTGCTGTAGACGCAAAAAACAGGAAACGAACCGCTCCCCCTTTTTGGATTCCAAAATGGCAAGCCAGGAAACGGGCCGTTTCTGGACCGTCCCCCCACCCTTTCGTACGGTTCCAAAATGGCAACATGGTCCTCGAATGCTTGCGTGCCGTAAACTTTAAGAAGCAATTTCTAGCAGGAAATGTGCCGTTTCTGAGCCGTCCCCCTTTTTTTGCGCCAAACCTGCAAAATGGGCCTCGCATTTCTGCTTGTATGCCGTAGCCCAAACAAGGCCATTTCGAACAGAAAACAGGCTGTTTTTGGACCGCAAAATGGGTCTCGAAGTTTTGTTTGGCTGCCGGAGGCTGGAGGCCCCTGATTTGAAACAGGAAACCTCACAAACGATCAGTCGGTCTGGGAGAGGGCGCAAAAAAAGAGCAGAATCACCCAAATTGTTTTGGAAGATGCCTGAGAAAGCCCAGAAGAGGTCTGAAAAAACGCTTGAGGATTTGAGAGCGGCCCCCAAAAAACCCAGAAACGGTCTGGGAGAATGTTGCAGATTGGCCTCCAGATGTCTGTGGGGGGAGCCCGGAACCCTAAACCCTAACCAATAGATCGGCACGGTTTGGGGCTATGCTAATAGCTACATTAAAAGGTGGCCTGGATACAGACAGCCATCCTTTAATTAAGTACCAATGTTGTTTTAAACGAGGCCATTCTCGTTGGCCTGTCCAGGTGAGGCGGCGAGGCTTGACCCTCACCTTTCCG
The DNA here is from genome assembly GCA_905231905.1 of Symbiodinium pilosum. Classification (NCBI taxonomy): domain Eukaryota; class Dinophyceae; order Suessiales; family Symbiodiniaceae; genus Symbiodinium; species Symbiodinium pilosum. The sequence continues at coordinate 18,858 of CAJNIZ010042660.1, read as the reverse complement.
TCTCTCTTTTCGTCTGGGCGCTCGGGGTGTAGGGTCCTCGGCCAAACGTTCGGGGTCTGTCGCTTGAAGTTAGTGGCCCCTTTCTTAATTTAGGGTTCAGGGTTTAGGGTTCCCGAACCGGGGGAAGCTTTTGGATGTTGCCACCACGGTTGAACAGTTGGATGATATATTGGATAAGATATAGAGCTCATAATGTTACGCCATGCCGATCACAGATTGTTAGTCGGATGGGGGCAGGACCCAAAGAAGCTTGTTAATCCTAAGCTCCATGATGGACCCGCAACTTGATGCATTTGCGCTTCATGGGTTCCCCGCTACCCCCTCGTGTAACACCCCACCTAGCCTGAAAAGGCTAGTAGGCGAATCCATGAATGGGCACCTGGGACATCCAAAACGACAGTCATTCCGTTGGCTGCTATAGTAGACCAGATCTTGCGGAAATCGGTTGGATGGATAATTACAGGGAGTTCAGTAGCAATATGTTTAGCTTTAAATCCTAAAACCCTAAACCCTGGAGTACGGAGCTACACAAAAAAACGGTTGAGATCGCCCAACATCCTTGGTTTGGGCTTTTTGCCTTGGCAGAAGGGGCCCTCAACTCCGGGATGCATTTTGAGAAGGCTTAGAGTCTAGAGCTCAGGACTCTTAGCTTTTGGGGATACATGGGGATGTTACCCAACTAATGCATAATCAAAAGAAAACGGTAAATAAAATGAAAACTGGGATAATAAATGTGTCTATAGTGCCAAAATTTAATATCCTCATGACATTTGTACCATAGTTGCCAAAGCGTAAGGTACGTCGGACGGGTAATTTAAACCCTAAACCCTAGACCTTAACCGTCTGTCCGCCCGGATGCCTTTGCTACTCCAGGATTTCATGCGCGAAACATTTGGTTTCCCAAAATTTGGGGTACCTTTGGGGGACCCCATGATACGGATTATGGTACTTTTGGGGTTTATATTGAGGCTCCCTTTTTTTGGGAAACTGCAATTTATCGAAGAACCCCCCAAAAGTGTATACACATGTTTCTGTGAGGACATGTACCAGCCCTCAAGAGAATTTTGAGGTGGGTAGTTTTCCCCATTTGAGCCTTACTTGGCCCTCACCTTAGCCCCCCCTCTACCTTATGTAAAAGTACAACCTGGTAATTCCCCGCCTGAAAAGTTCCGCCGAGGCTGGAAATTTCATTTGCAACCCCAACCCAGACCTCTTGGGAGGATCTAAAAATTAGATCACCTATACAACCTATATAAGCCTATAAAACCTCTAGATTATCCCTATATAATTCCTCACACGGATCTAAGTGATCTACTTTTTAGATCTTTTGGGGTCTGGGAAATACCTGCAAATAAGGAATCGTAGCTCATATTTGCTAGGTTTCCCCCACTAAGCCGTAAACGAGTGGGCTGTACTCAAAACCGGCTGCTCATGACAACCCTGTAGGCACACATGTGGATCTTGCTGAGTGATTTGGAGAAAGCCCCACGCGGGGTTACAGTCAAGCCCTTTGTCCCAATATAATCCCTTCTCCTTAATGTTAAAACCCCGCCCCCTAGCATTAAAATTCCAATTGTAGTATATGATACTGTCTTGGGCATGTGTAATAGCAAGGGGGTGTTTCAATACTAGCCCTAAACCCTCAAGCTTAAATACTGTAGTAGTTTCGAAGTTTTTTTCATTCCCCCATATACCCTACACATCCTCCCGAGGTGGGGCCCTAAGCCCTAAAACCCTAAACCCTACACCCTTGTATTATTAGGGAGAGGCGTGAGAAGCCTCCTAGTTGAGGACCCGTGTCAAGCTTTATGATAAGGACCGGCTCCCTGCCACAGCCATGCATTGGTTTCCTCTTCGAGTTTGGTGTTTAAGGTTTTAGGGTTTAGGATTCAGGGTTCAGGGTTAATCGGAAGGAACGGGTCTTCGCAGCGATTATGGCAGGCATGTTTGGTTTGCATACGTATCCATTCCTCCATACACTTGCAAGCAAGCGGCAAGCACAGAGATGCAAGTACAAAGGCTCGGGCACAGGATGATCATGCTGTGACTCCACTCTGGTTCAGTGCATCTTATTCAGTTCAGGCTTTCATAACCGCAACTCCCGCAAGCAATGGGGGATCTGTGATTTGGGCAAGACTCAGCACACGGAGTTTGCTGGGTTGATTTGAACCTGGCAGATAGGGGTCAATGATCCTTGGGTTCCTCAGAAGACTTTGTGTTGGGATCTCATGTTAGTGGTTTTCAGGGACCGTCTAAAGTCTGATTACAGGAGTGTGGGAGATTCAAATTGAGCTGGCAAGGGAGGTCGTGCCCCGAATCTGCGAAGCTTCATCATCGCATCGCCTGATACATATTTCCTCTTTGGAAGCAGAGTTGTCTTGGTGAGGGATCTTCGAAAGTAATCGCCTGCCCCGAATGCCAAACTCTCCCCCACCCTGATTTCTACCTGTAGAAGCCTATGCATCGCGAGGGAAGCCTAGCAGTATTTGGGGGGGAGCATCAAGTATGTTTTGTGCAAGGCTGCAAGAAGTCAGTTCATTCTTGTGGGTCGCTGCTTGTACCATGGCCGGTTGATGCGAAGGGATGCCATTGCCTTCATCAAGGAGGGTTTGAGCTGTAGGAAGCGGACCACAGATGTAGTCAGTCTTTCCCCTGCTGGTTAGGGTTTGGGGCTTAGGGTTTCAGGGGTTGTAAGTAAAGAGTAAAGGCAGGGAAAAGAAAATGGAAGCTACTCTGTCCTTGGGAAGTGTATAATTGAATTTCTCCGTTCTCTCCAAACAAGCTGTACAAACCACTTACAAAGACAATCCTGTCCGCTGATGCGCCGGCCAGTCCCAGAATACCATCGCGCGGACAGAGGTTGCTGTAGAGGATTGAGGAAATGCAAACATCATTCGGGTTTTAGGGTTTATTTAAGGACCGTCTTAAGGTTTTGGGTTTATTTACGGACATTATTAGGGTTTTGGAGTTGATTTAGGGGCCTTATCAGGGTTTTGGGGGTTTATTTAGGATTCAGCATCTCAAGTCCAAGCACTTAGCAAGTCCTTTCCTATCAATTGTTACATATATAGTCCATAATAAGGAACCCATGTCCATGAAATTATGCAGGAAATATTAACTGTAGCTCACATAGGGCTCAGGAATGGAGAATCAAATCAAAAATGCAAAATGAAATAGAGACTGGGGTGAGATACTGTTGATACTAACAATCCTTCATGACCTTAGTATACTATAGTACCATTATTCCCACGGTAAAACGTACCTAGGGTCATGCAGGATTTCTCGTATCCACCGTGGGAGCTTTGCAGGGATCCAAAACCAATGTCGAGGATTCGTTGTGTAACTCTGGTCTAGTGTACCTTAGATTCAAACTGATTTTGGCGGCCGTTTAGTTTAGGCCCCTACGCAACCCTTAGAAACCTCAAGATAAAATGCAATTTCGAATCTATGTGCACTTTTCTTTTCCATGTGATTCTCCGTTATTGGGGATAGTAACCCCCAAGCCCTAAACCGTAAACCCTACATATCCTTGAGGTAGTTAAGTTCAACGACCCAGGCTATGCCATGCGTTAGGATTGAAGGGTTTAGGGGAATCACCGAACCACTTCCTGGGCTCCGCCCCCCCCCCTCATCTAAAAGAGACTTTACTGGGAACCCCAGGCAGGGAACCTCAAGAAGATAGCAGGGTTATAAAAGGAATATACCTGCCAGGGTCCTTATTTCATTATATGCCTACTATATTCTTGGGGTTCCGTGTTTGGGGTCCCCATCAGAATCCTTTTATATCTAGTCCGCAGTGTTCCTGTCGCATCCCAAGTCTGTACAGCCCCTACACGCTACGGGAAACTCAGTGGAATCCTCCAACAGCTTGATGAAGGCTATAGATCCAACACTTGTTTCTCAAGGCCAGGGTCTGCCACTACAGCCCTTAATGAAGCACTCTCAAGCTGTGGCTCCCTAAGCCCTAAACTCTAAACCCAGGTTTAAGGTTTACTAAACCCTGTAGGAAACAGGGAACCAGTGTTCTGAGAAGTCCGCGAGCGTACTTTCTCACGCAGGTTCTCTGTTCACGGCTGAGGTGCTTCTCAACACAAAGGTCACATGTATGCCACACTCCCAAGATGATGGAACATGAAATTAGGGATCCCAGCCACAGGGACCCAATATCATCCCTATGTAATATAATCCCCATACAACCCCTATATAATCCTCATATAACGGCCCCATACAATCCGTATATAATCCCTATATAATCCTTATACAAACCCTATCTACCCCCCAGAAGTCTGAAAAGCCCTCAGCTAAATTTTCATTCGCCAAGCTGGAGAAAGGCTTGGTCGCAGCAGATGCTGCGCTTGCTCTGCTCTTTTTGAAGCGATTCTGGGTCACCATTGGGGTGATATTAGGGTTATATTGAGGTTATATGGGGATAATGGAAAAGAAAATGGAAACTACAATAATGGGTTTAGGGTTGAGGGTGTAGGGTTTAGGGTTTTAGGGTTTAAAGCGCGTTCTCAAACTGGGATTGCCTTAGGGGCGTCCAAGGATATTTCTGAGAAGCTTTTAGAAGGTAGGCAGTAGGTAGGTTTTTGGGAGCCTAAACCCCTAAACCCTAAGTCCCTAAACTTAAACCTTATAGACCCTATATCACCCATATATAAACACATATAACCTCGGGCCTTGTTCGGATTCTGTAGGATTTTCGGGTTGAGGCCTTGAGCCTCTAGACTATTTTTTAGGGATTCTCCATGTTTTAGGGATGCTCCACCTGAACCCCAAGCCCTAACCCTAGGCTTTAGGGTTGAGGGTATAGGCCCGTTAAGAAACCACAGAGGTACGGAAGAGCGATAGACGGGTTAGGGGGATCAGGGATTGTATGAGGCCTATTTTGAAAAGCTACCATATCAAAATCTAACCCTAAACCATCCTAAACCCTAAACCTTAAACCCTAAACCCCATTTCTGCAACCCTAAAGAATAGCGTCAAGGACCAAAGACGGGACCTTCCTTTCTTGTTCCACAAGAACGGCAAAATGAGCTCCAAATACATTTCCTTAAATGGGGAGATATAGTACAAGCCTCATAACAGGGACCTCCACAACAGGCCCCCAATTTCCAGAAACCAACAAAATGACAAATATGTAGCATAGCTGCGCATAAGCAGTCCTGAATTGAAAGTTGATTCATCCCCCCCATTTTACTTACATAAACCGGCCAAAACGAGGGGCGTCGGGGCATGTGCAACTCAAGCGGCGGAATGTAAGTTTCTGGGTCACGGTCGGACAGGTTTCTTATCTTGTACGGCTTAAAGGCCCAAATGTAATACGAAGTTATGACTTTCCAGACTGCCCCAATAAGGAAAAGGCTTTGGGAGGAGGAGCCCTTGTTGATTGGGGGTTCACCCAGGGTCGCTGTGCCTTTCCACGCTCCTGCGTTGCCTGCGCTTCGATTTACGAAGCTGCGCAAGACTTTTAGACCTTTAGCAAGCAGTGCAAAGTGCAGTGGCATAGGGTTTTCCAAACCTCGGGGTCCTCAAAACAAGGCTTGTATTTGCTATCTTAGATTGTTGCCATAAGCAGGGCGACCCCAATGTAAACCCCTAAATCCTGGCTGTAGGAACCCCCAAAAAATTCGGAGTTTCCGGAAACTCGCATATCAGGAGGGCTGGTTAGATCGGTTGCTGGTAGGAACTTAGTTTAAATTACCATAATGTGGGCTTGTAGTAGATAATACGATTTCCTCATTATAGTAACTGAGCTTACTTTCCTGAACTGCAACCCAGTCAAGTGAGTCTTACAGACGAGATCAGCAGGCCGCAGTTTGAGTTTTTGAGAGATGCGGCTTAGGTTTTTAGGCTTTCGGGTTTTAGGGTTTAGGGTCTGGGGTGTAGGGTTGTTCATTTGGATGATCAGACTCCAGGATTCCTAGGCAAAAGCTGAATTTTACTCCGGATTACCATTGCCGGGGTACTTTTTTACGCGCTTTAGGGTAGGGAGGCAAAAGATCCCAACTCGGGCAATTTCTAAGGCAGACATACGCGCCAAGCATGGAAGTGGTCAGGACATGCTACTTGGGGGGTCGGGGAGACTTAGTAAGTAGGTTAATAACCCCTATAAGCCATATAGTAAGCCCATTTATCCC
>CAJNIZ010042659.1:35963-52853 GCA_905231905.1 Symbiodinium pilosum | reverse complement strand
ACACTCTAAACCTCACATCGCTAGACTCTAGCGATGTGAGGTTTAGAGTGTCAAAAAGGGCTTGCTAGACCTTAAGCCTTAAGTAGTCTCAACCCTAGACCCTGTAAATCTGAAACGGTTTAAACTTTCGCAAGCCCAGCAAACTCACTCCCAAATACAAGCTTCGAGCAGATAACGCAGTGGCCTGGTGCTTGTTCCTCAAGAACATATGTTCAAAAGCGGGTTTGAGGGCTCAGGTGCGTGCTTCTGATCGTGTAGGGGTACGGCGGAATTCTAGGTGATGAGGGTATGAGGGCTACGCGGTTGAGGGTTTGGAGTTTAGGGTGGTTTGGGGTCCTGGGGGTTTCGGGGTTTAGGGTTTAGGAGTTTAGGGATTTGGGATTTAGGGTTAAATAGTTCCTCAGCGGAGTATAATTCAAATTCATGACCTGGTGCAACTTGAACTACCAGGGACTCGGGAGTTAGGTACTACATTATACATCCCCGTAAGGAACCCATTATAACCCTGCTGTAACTGTAACTTGTTGTCAATAGGTCCTAACCCAGTGAGTAACCCAAGGCACTACGAAGCAATCTTCAGTGGGTTTCGGTGCAGCAAAAATTCAAAAAGACCCCTGCAGGTCGTCAAGGCTTCTTGGTTGAAAGGTTTGGTCCTTGTGCTTTCAAGACTGCTTAAGTGTCTGGCTAGTGATTGTTGAGGATAGTGATGCTGTCAGCCACGTCTCCAGTCCTAACAGCGTAATGTTTCAGGTAGATTTGACAACACTTCCGCGGATCCTATTGCGCCCTCGAAAAAGATACTCAAACAAAAATTAAGCCCAACACCTATCGTGTTTTCCTTGCTTGCTTACTATTTTCTGATGCATTCAGTGGGAGCCAACTAAACAATCATCTCTGCTCAAACACCACTCAATCACAAATACATCAGTATGGGTGCATGGAATAATACTTGCTCCAAATCATTTTCCCAAAATTGCCATTATGGAAAATATCCCCTGTATCTTCCCTTATGGACCTACAGGATCTCTACACAACCCCCACGTAAGGGGGATGCTGGTGTTAAGACGGACTGCTAAACCCTGAACCGCAGAGCCATGCAGGACGTCCCACGCCCTTCAGAGGTATCTATATTGGTCCTGTTGCGAAAGGGGGGTATCCGGGCTCCATAGAACCAAAAGGGTCCATGTAGTTATGTAATATAAACCCGGGCCCCAAAATGATCACACGGGAAGCCCCTTTGGGCCTTGAGTATAAACTATATACCTATGTGGACCCTTTGGGGAAAGTACTTGGAGGTCTAGCATCACACCTAAACTCCTCAAGCCGAAGCCCCTACTACCGAGGCCAATGTGGTTGAGGGTTCGTGTTTGAGGTAGAAAGATCATGTGGAAGCTGCTCCCAAGAACTTGAACAACCCTCAAGAGGGTCCCAGAATCCACTTCCTGTATCTGAACCCAGCAAAAACCCACCCACCCCCAAAAAAGATACGGGAGTTTCTCCCGTAAACCCTCAAAAATCCCTAAGAACATCCCAGAATCCTGGCAAAGTCTCCATATCGCCATTGAAAATCTACACTTATGTCTGAAGATCAGAACCCAAGTTCCCTCTAAAGTTGTTGTAGAGTGTATCATATGTACCCATGTACATATGTATAGACACCGAGAGGGAGAGGGAGAGAGAAAGAGAGATAAAGGCTTGAGGTTTAGAGGGATTGATGCCAAACATCCTGCATGAGGGTTTAGGGTTTAGGGTTGTGGCATTCCACGGTCATGCATGATCTGTAATCTCAACAGTAGTAGGGTCAGCGGAGGTGCCCCATTTGAAGAAAAATCCCTACGAGTAAGAGGTCCCCCTTTGTACCCCAAAATAGTATCATCCTTGTTCTGGCAACCTGAACACGGAGACCCCCTCAGTAAAGCAGTAAACCTTCATCTCTAAACCTTACAATAAACCTGAAACCCCTCTGTATACTTGTGTATACATATATACGCATGCAAGCAAAAACATATGCACGCCCACATGGATAGATAGATACATATATGTATATATACGAGCTATAGTCTAAACTTCTAGTATCCCCTTAATAGCCCGTATAGCAGTCCCCCATATTGCTATATTATCCCCTACACAACCCCCTGTAAGGAGTTTAGACTATAGCCCAATTCCAAACTTTATGACTCCCCTGTATGGATCTGTACGGATCCTACACACAGTTGACAGGCCAGGTCGCTGTAGGAAGAACCGGCGTAGGCGACACTGCAGGTGGAAGGGTAGACCCTGATCCTGACCGAAAAAGATTTCTGGATTCATGGTTTAGGGCTTGGGGTGTAAGGTTTGGAGCTTAGGGTTTAGGGCTTGCGGCTTCAGATAATTCAGCTTGGGGTTCTGGGCTTGGAGTTGATATGCAATTTTATCACGCCTTTTCTCCATGGCTCGCGGGTGCGAAGGTGCCCACCCTTGGAGTTAAGCGGGTTTTAGATTAGAGCATGGTATATGGGTTTCTAGGGCTTAAACCCCTTCATACTACTACTAAAACACCCTAATGTTCATTCAGCCTTCCACATGAGAGACCTTACATCCTAGGAACATACTTAATATGAGTGGTGAGGGGGCGGGAGTGCTTTATTAATATGAGGGGGTTTAGGGTTTAGGGGACCTAAGGGGCGGAATCATGCCTCTAGTCGCCCGCATATAACAGTCAAAAACAATACCTGCTCCCCCCAAAGTAGGTAAGGTAATTGCCCATCCAACAATTATCAAAAGACCATTACTCTACATACGTCTACGTACTTGTGGGGCTTATGTAGTGGATACAACCTATTCCGCCAACATTCCCTATCCTGAAAACTTAAGCCATACACCCTAAGTAGCATGGGCTATAGTCTAAACTCCCAGTACCCTCCTGAATAACCCCTATAGGGTTTAAGGTTTAGGGTCTACACTCCTAGTATCCCCCTTCAAAGCACCTCTAAGAGTACTCTTTATATTCTACCTACACCTCCCTCAAGGAGTTTGGAATAAGGCTCACATGGCAGTGTTCATGTCTTGTACTTCCGCTATGCCCTACACAGAACGCCAGAGAGTCTTAGGGGATCGCTTCAGGCTTGGGGAAGAGGATCCAGAGGCCCGAAAAATGGAAGCTTCCAGTGACCCCAGCTACCTGCATGATAGTTGCTACCCTTTAGTTCATAAGTAGAAGCCAAAAATCTATGGGTAGTTGGGGTTACAGGTTTGCATTCTAAGGCATGTAGAATGATTTGGGCTGTCTTTAGAGGATTTTCGGCCACTACTTTACCTACTTTCGGGGTGCAGCTAGATCCCTGCTCTGCAGTTGCCATTTTGGAGTGCGGGCTCAGAGTCAAAGCTATTCTGGAACCTTGAGGCTATGAAACTCGACTGAAAACTTTCTCGCCAAGCCTGTGTACAAATGTCCCCAGGTCGCAAAATAGACTTCTAAACCCTAAACCCCCTTAACCCTATAGTCCCCCTTAAGTAGATAGAATATGGGGTATATGACGATCCTATTATAACATACTCAAAGCCATATTCTATCTACTTACCGGGGCCTATAACCTTAAACCCCACATCCTACACCCTAAAATAAGCCGCGCCGCATTTGCCAGGCCCAAGAAGTAAGAGTCTTACACTACACTCTGGCGCTGGCGAGCCCTGCATCTGGGTTGCTGCTAAGGAACTTAAATTCAGTTACCCAAATAAGGGCTACATAGAGGGTTTAGGGCTTAGAGGTCTAGGGGATGTATTAAGTTACCATAGAAAGGGCTAGATAGGGTTTAGGGTTACTGCCATCAGGAGACCTATGATTTACTATATACCCATATTATGGCACCTATTTGGGGGATTGTCAAAATTAGATTATGGTCCCTTTTTGGGTCGCCTAAATTGGGCCCCGTATTAGGCCCCGTATTATAATAGGGACCCAAATAGGGACCATAATTTTGACAATCCCCCATTTGAAGTTCCTTAACAGCAACCTAGAGACCTCAGGCGCTCCAGCCCCCCGCCATACGAATGGTAATACACATATGGGAGTTTCCCAAAACTAGGGGTACCTTATTGGGGGTCCCCGTAATAAGGACTATAGTATTTTGGGGTCTAGATTGGGGTACCCTTATTTAGGGAAACTACCATATCCCCTTTGGTCCCTCCTCCCTCAATTCTAGAAAACCAAAACCTTGATCGTAAACCCTAAGCCAAAACCTTTGACCCTGACCCCTAAATCTTAGGATAGCCCCTGCGGTGATCTGCTGCCTTCATCATCTGATTCAGATGATGCATCCTCTTCCTGAACTCCTCGTGTAAAGGGCTTGAGGCCCAGAAGGGTAGAGGATTTCGGGTTCAGGGGTTCGGGATTTAGAGTCCAGAATATGTACATCATTATGTAAGCACGTAGACGTAGTCATGGAGCTAAATTGAAACAACCTTCACGGTTTGCGGTGTCATGTTCCAGCCAGGAGTTAAGGCATCTTCTTGACTGCCGGCTTAGATCACAGAACCCAACAGGTTCGTTTCCCTTACTCCCTCACCCTAAACCCTAAACCCTGAACCCTTAAACCCTAAACCCTTAAACCCTTAAACCCTAAACCCTTAAACCCTTAAACCCCACACCCTAAAACCCTTAAACCCTAAACCCTTAAACCCTAAACCCCTCACAGTACCATAAAGCTCAACCATGGGTATGATCCAGACACTCATCTAGCTGGACGCCCCCTTAAACTATGTAGAATAGCCCGAATACAACCCTTTGCAGTTTCCATTTTCTTTTCCACTATCCCTATAATACCCAACCCCAATATAACCCTAGAATAGTGGCATTTTGGGCTGTTTTCATTGGTCATGGGCCATTACTTCACCCAACCCAGAGGTCGGTTATGGCTCGAAGGCTTCAAGCAATGGGGATTAGGAGGCCTCTGGGAAGCCTTGAAATTGTTCTGGATTAGGTTTTACTTGTGTGGGTTCGGGGGCCCCTTTAAACGTCAAGTTGTCATGGCTTGGTTAATACTATATCGGGACTAAGGGTAAGGCTTCTGAAGCTTATTAAACCATATTTCCAAACCTACCCCACTTAATGGCTTCCGGCTTGCTCGGGGACAGCTTCGTACAGAAGATAGATCCCCGTTACCTCTTTGCAAAGAAAACCATCACTTCTTCCCCAATCCTACAACCCCCGTTGTAACCTGCCGGGGTGCCTTGCGGGACACTTCAAGGATATATGGTAGCATGTAGCATTTAACTTATGGTCCACGAAGTTGGACACCAAATATGTAAATTCGCCAATGTTCCTAGAGCTAGATGTACATGCCAAACGCCACAATGAACACCGACTTCATACAGCCCCATGAACCACTTTCTGTTTGGCTTCTGGTCGTCATCGCGGCAGCACCAAAACATCCGGCCAATGTTATACTTGGTCTCCTCATAAACCTTTTTGCAGCCCTTCATTGCCACAGGCTGGTAACACAGGCACGTTGTTGATGTTGGCAGTCATCAATTCGTTTCTGAAAGCTCAGGTAGCACAGCGCTTTAGCCTCCACATGCTGCAGGGCAGCATATGAATCGATGCACTGAGAATGCTTGGCCAAATACGTTGTCCCGCAACTCTGCACGGCTTCTCGGAGCTTAGGGCTTGTCTGTAGGGTTTCCAGCAGTTAGGGAGTCGATTCGGGAGCCCTTGCACCCTATAAGAAAGATGCATGCCTTTTGGGTACGCAAGGGGATACCAGCATGCCTGTACGGACATGAGATCACATGTGTCTCAGGCAAATCAGCCTGACTTGGTTTCCATCCTTGATCAAAACTGCGCGCTTTTTAGCGTGGCTGCAGCGACGGTCATTTTGGCAGGCACTGTCCATCCATAGAGGTCCGGATTACCGACTTTGCCCTGCCAGCTCATAAATTCCCTTCAGCGAGACGAACGGTCTTACGAAGACAAACGTTTTACAAGAGTGCCGGTATGTGTTTGCGTGTTGGTCTGGGGGCGAAGGGAATTCTGGAACCTTGGCTTCTGCAAAACGCAAAGATGAAGAACCCTGCAAGTCTCCTGGCTCTCTTTGGTGATGTCGTGCACAATGGATCCCACCTCACCTGCACGTCCAGAGGACTAAGTCTCGGCAGTCTGATTTGAAGCAGTCAAGGGACAGAATCGACTTTGGAACCCCTTGCACCAAGTTGAAGATTCCGGGGGGGGGGTGCCAGCAATGGTTACGTAGCCTTTCTTTTCTCTTACGAACACTGCCTGAGCTGTTATCAGAGTCCATAAGGTTGCAAATACCTCTCTACTTGAATGCTCGTCTACATTCTTCGTGCTCCTTAACCCAACCCAAAGCCCCCTCTATAACTGCATAAGTTGCCCCTTACCTAAACCCTCTATATGTAGGGCCCTACGTAACCCACATCATTCCCAAGGCGCCTATGACGTATGCCCAGGAAAGTCCAGCGATTAGGACCACGACGCTCAGAAAGACTCGCTCCTTAGAATTCGTGTCGTGAAAGGAGGGTTTAGGGTTAAGGGTTATAGTCCCTCTTAAGATTGAATATGGGGTATATGGGGATCTTATTATAGTGTACCCAAAGCCATATTATTCTATCTACATAAGGGGGACTACAGGGGTCTGCTGTGACATAACCCTAAACCCTAAACCCTCTGAAGCAGGTATGGTCAAGCCACAGAGTCACTTCGAGTGCATCGTGCTGTGCGACATGCTGCCATGGCCCAAAGGTGGCTGGCCATCTCACATTCACCGACCCCACGCCGCTAAGACCTCTTCCTTCGAGATTTAGGACCTAAACTCAGTCAGGTCTATCTTTTGCAACGAAAAATGTATCTTTACAACCAGCACCTTCAACAAGCCCCGGTGCTGGGCCTGCCCAAGGTGCTGTTCCGCTTTAGAATACTGTCATCTTGTCAATTTTTGTAAGGCTTTAGACCATCATGTTACCTGCAAGGGGGGATCCAGGTAGGCGCGTGAACTTCTGTTATGACATCCTCTGGGGCATTCCCCCTTACAACCTTCCCCCTTGCAATATAAGTTGCCACAAGAAATACATAACTATGTACTCCTCGACTGCAACGCAGACAGCAAGCCCTCCATCTTAGCCGAACGTGGACCATGCCGCAAACGCCTAGAAAAACCCTGAGCCCCGATCTCTTCTTCTTGAAGAACTCTAAGCTCTAAACCCCAGGGCTATGAATCCGTACATCCCCAAACCTCAAAACCCTGAACCCTAAAGCCAATAGACTCTGTAGTAAGTACAGCCAGTGTCTTCCGTGAAGCTGCGCAAGCAGTGTGCTTTTCCTATTGTTCTTAAAGACTACACTAGCATTTGCAACGGAGCTACTATAATCCAAGACCCCCTTGAGTGCCCATAAATGGGTGCATAGGGTCCCTACTTTTTATAGTGGATATGTGGGGTAAAATGGAGGTTAGATCGAAGGTCTAGACTTTTCTGGGAACTAGGCCCCTGCAGGATGTCAACAGCAATCGTCAACCCTGTTTCTCTCGCAGGCTCTCCTCAAGGGAGAGTGGGGGTGGGGGGTTGAGGTTTTAGGGTTTAGGATACATATTCCCCCTACAATAAAATTGGCAGTCACTGTCGTGGCAAGAGCCAGTAGAAGCAGAATCGCAGCCTTGACCTTGAATGCTTCCCACGTAGGATGGGTTTTGCCAACCACCCTCCGAAACTAGCCCCTCTTCTGGGGGTCCCCCGAAAAAACACACACAAAAAGCCAAACTTGCCCATAGCTTCAAATCCACGACAGAAGCGCCCTGGCAACAAACAAACCTGTATCACTCCCAATCTCCACCAACAACAGCCCCTAAACCCCCGACCTTCAACTTAGTGGGGTTCATAGGGAATAAGGGAATATCTCATATAGGGGTTATACTCCCGATACCATACTAACCACCAGTGAGCTAACCCTATACTGAGAACCCAAACTTCAAATCCTAAACTCAAAATAGTACGTTCATTTTCTTTTCCATTGCCGTTATATATCCCTATATATAAATACATAAACCCTATAACCCCAAACCTCAAACCCTAAACCCTACCCTACACTGCATAGTTCATGATGAGGCACGAGGATATTCTGTGGCCCGATATCGCCGTAGCCGACCGAGGTCAAGGTGTAGGTGCAGAAGTAGAAAGAGGCAACCTGAGCTACAGGGTTTATTCCCCTTCATAATAGGGCTTAGGCTTAAGGTTTAGGGTCTAAACTCCAAGTATCCCCCCTGGTAGCCCCCATGTGTAATCCCCTATATAATCCCCTTTAAGGACTTTAGACAACAGCTCATCTGAGTTTACGTAGGCGTAGGGTGAGGCTAGGTGCCAAGTAGCAGGAGGCAAGGATGTAAGGCTTTGGGTGTAGGGTTAAGGCAGGTGCAAAGTAGGAGAAGGCAAGTATGCAAGGTGTTGGGTGTAGAGCTGGGCTTGGTGGAGAAGTGAAGAAGGCGATCTGGGGTTGCAGTACAGCTTAGGGCTGGAGTTGGAGACTTGAAGAACTGAGCGGGCTACTCGAAAATTGCAAGGCTCTTTTTGGAGCTCCTTCATTAAGAACATGTGCTATGATTTAGGGGGGCTTCAGGGACATCCTGTTTTTGTCAGAAATGCCGGCATGGGCAGTGTTGTGTGGTGGCGGAACTCATGGACCAGACACGGCTATAGCTACTAGTTATGATACGAAAAAAAAACGAAAGGATTACATATAATGGGACTTGCGGCTAGAGACTGTAGTAATAGTACCCTTATGTACATGATACTCAGATGCTACAAGCCTCTCACTACTACCAGTACCAATACCAGTACCATTACTATTACCATTGCCATTGGTATTGCTATTGCTATTGCTACTACTGTTATCGTTCCGTAAGGAGGTTTATTTAACCCTAGGGCTCCCAGTTACCTAAATAGTAGGCTACTGGGCTATGTAACTATAGGGTATATAGAACCCAGTTCCCATTATTTAGGTAACTGGAGCCCTAGGGTAAGGCTTTGGGATACAGGTTCTGGAGGTGCAGCAGAATTCGACTTCAGCCACTGCAGGTTCAGGCTGCATCTTCAGGGCCCTACACCTATATCCCTCAAATACTGGGATTGGGGTTTAGGGTTTACGGTTTAGGGGCTAGGGCTCAGGGTGTAGGATCTAGGGCTTTGAGTTTGGGGTTTAGGTTGGGTACTGCGCCCCCACCCTGTAACAATGAATATTAAGGGTCATATTAAGGGCTACATATAACTACATCATAAATATTATCCAACTGTTACAGAGTGGGGGGCAGTACCCAATACATCCCCTAATGGGAGCCCTTTAAAATAGAGGTCTATTAAGCGAGCTGTAGAGGCTTTTAGGGGGGAACCGTTGCAAGGGACAAAACTGGTAGACACATGCATGGGTTTAGTTTAGGGCTTCGTCTTGGCTTATTGGGACGATGTTTGAGATGAGATAGTCCTATCTTCCTTGGCTATGTGTTTTATTTTCCTTTGTTATCAAATGCTAGTAGAATTGAAATGAAAAACATGTTCAGCTATGGCCCAGAAGGAAAGGCCAAGTATGCAATGATTGCGTGTCCGGGATTTTAGGGGGGGGGGTGAAAAATCGACTGACTCTTTTCTACCGGGACCCTGAACTCTGAAACCCCTGCATCCCGAGAGAGCCTTCAACCTGCTTGATTGAAACTCCCCTAAACCCTAAACCCTAATCCCTAGCCCGCAGTCCGTAATCCCTAAACTCTGATCCCTAAACCCTAAACCCAAGACCCTAAACCGGAGGCAGTAGCCGGTAGTAGAGGTCTAGCCTTCCTAAAGAAGGGCTAGCCAAAGGGTACGGGCTCGGCATGCATCTGTACCGTAAATGAAGGTTTATAGGGGAAAGTTTTGGTTTAGGGATTAGGGTTTAGGGAGTAGGATTTAGGATCAGGGTCTAGGGATCGGGAGGTTACGGTTTGGGGATTCAAGCTCCATTCCCGCGGGCCAACATGCAGGAGTGATTCCTTGCAGCGGCCAAGCCCAGTGGGGTTCTTGCTTGCCCCCTTGTCACCTCGACTTGGGCCAAAAAGTAGGTAAACTAACCGCCCAGAGCCCATCAGAAGAGTCAAGCTAAAGCTTGTGTCTAAATATCTGGGGGTCCAGGTATGAGGACTGGCGAAAATGGAATCGAACTCTATACCGAAGATTGGCCGTCCGCATCTCAGGCTCGAAAGCATCTGAATGCTTTCCCTAAGGCTTCTGACTGTGACGGGCTGTCTGGGGAAGGGGGGAGGGCTCACTCACTTGCTATTCCGGCTTCTGCGCCATACCCAGATCTAGCGACTCCACCTGCGATGACAACGGAGGACCCTGGTCTTTGGAGATCCTTGCATTGTTCACCATATGTGCCACAGAAAAACAAATCCTGTGCTGACCTGGCAGCTCACCTCTCAATGCCGTTCTTATGATGTTTTGTCTATGGCTCTCTGAACTCATAGGACATGTCTACATAAGCATAAACCCTAATAGCTTTAAAACGCTGGAACACCTGAAAGCCCATGCTGCCAAGCAACATAAATGCGGTACGGGGAGTCCCTTGTTGAAATACCTTGCGATGCGGAGAGCTTAGGGTTAAGGGTTTAGGGGTTTAGGAGGATATCCATCTTCTGTCACTGACATCACGTGTGTTCAAAAAGTGGAGGTGGGGTTCCCAAAGTTAGAGGTATGTTTGCTGCGGGGTAGGAATAATGAGGATTATAGTTCTTTGGGTACTTTAAGCTCCAAACCCTCAACCCGATTTTTGGGTCGCCTAAACCGTAGACCCCAAACCCCAAACCCTAAAACCCTAAACCCTGAAACACTAAACCCTTCCAATTCTGGGAAACTACCCACGGCGGATTTTGGTTGCAGGAAACCCACAAAGTTGCAGGGGAATATGGAAGCCCATGTGGGCTGCTTTTGAAATGATTTTAGGCTTTAGGGGTTTAGGGTTTGGGGTTTTAGGGTTTAAGGTATTAGGATGTGGTCACGGCAGAGAGTGCTCGCTGGTGTGGGGACACACCCAGGCCGCTCGCACAGGTGCGTAACAGTCCACCCACCCCATGATCAGCCGGAGTTCAAGAAATTTAGGGTTTAGTTCTTAAAGTCTTAAGGCATCCCGGCGGGGGCCCAGGCAGCACCGATCAGGACCACCATTCAATCGGGGGACCGGGCATGACATGATGTACTTCGAGGCTCTGGCCTTCTGGGAGGCTGCTTTGCCGAATAGGGCGACATCCAATTGAGTAGTTTTTTCTTGGTGCTTGAACCTAGTAAGATAGTCTTCGTTATATAAAATACTATACCCCAAAAGGAGGATATAAATCTTACTCTATATTGGGTACCATGGTATCCCCAAATAAACTACTACCCAATTCAGGCCAGAGCAAGGACCGTCAGCGGTCGCGACGACGCGCTGTTGAATTACTTCCGAGGCTACGTAGCGCAGCCGCGCTCTCAATGGTAATTAGTCAGTGTTGGCTTTCTGTGAGGCTTTTGTTGGTCAGCATTCGCGACGCGATGCCCTAAAGCCTACACCCTAAAGCCCTAAACCCCACAAAATGATCAAACAGACCGTTATTCTGCGAATTCTACGTATACTGGTGTGGTTTCAGTAGTCCAGAACCCTTCGTGGGTTGCTTGCTCTCAGCCCGAAACCCTTAGGTGTCAAGGATGTGCTCCCAGGGTTTAGGGTTTAGGGTTTATGGTTTAGGGTTTAGGCTTCCTAGTACCCTTGACTGGGGTTACTAATTGGATACCCCTAGGTCCGTTTGAAGGGCGCGACAGGGAATTTAAGGTATTACCGAACTCCAGGGTGCCTCAAAGTAACAGTGGGCATGTAGGCATGGTGAGAGAGTAGTTAGAGGGCCTAGGGTGGCTGGTTCAAAGTCTAAAGTGTCTAAAGTTTACCCTTCAGGCTCTCTTTGCATCAGGGCACCGGGGAACGCTGTAAGTAGCTGCTTTTGCAACAGCTTTCCATACACCTTCCTGCCCCAACAGACTCAAACCTAAACCAATCATAGAGAGACCCTCTAGCTGAACCCTAAACCCCTAAACAATAAGCCCTAAACCCCAAACCCTAAACCCCAAACCCTAGACCCTAAACCCATTCCCCTTCGCGGCGCACCTGTAAGTTGAACACTCAACCCACCTCTAAGTTGCAGTGAAGAAGCCGTGTGCTGCGTCGGCTTCCTGAATCCCATCGATCCACTGAGGATACTGCGGGTCCACGAACCTAGAGACGAAGGTTTCTTAGCAAGATTCATGAAGTCAGGGATGTGGGGATTTAGGGGTCGGCGGATTTCGAGATTTCAGAGCCTGGAGCTCAAATAAGTTGAGTACAGAATTTCGGCTGCAAGAGAATTGTGAGACTTCTGCAGCGTCTGCAGACTTCTAATAATTCTAGCAGGGTTTAGGTAGCGATCACGAGAGGTTCGTATCTTATGACTCCAATGCCTGCCAACTGTGAACCAAAACTCTGCAATGAAGAAACGGGTTTGTTTTGAAGGAACTTAGGTTAATAAAGTTACCATAAAACAGGACAACCCGATTACTTACGATACACCTATTCTACGGTAACTATCTCCTACGGTTGATGGATAAAAGCCTACATGTCTCCAAGTGTAGCTCAGGTCATTCCCTTGATTGCAATAACTGTTACAGGGTTTAGGGTTTAGGGTATGGGCAATAGGAGTGAAAATAGGCCAGGTACGGTAAGAGGGAATGGCCTTCCTAGGGATTAGGCATGAACAAAGGTACACAATAGCCCTAAACCCCAAATCGTAAACCGTAAACCCTGAACCCTTAAAGCCCGCGGGATTTCAACTTACAGTCTTCTCCAATGGGCAGCCGACGTCTGCAGTCACCAGAGCCATGAAGAAAGCACATATACACAAAGCATATGAGCCATGGCCTAAACTCCTAGGATCCCCCTGAATAACCCAAACAATATAGGGTACAGGCTTTAGGGTTTAGAGTCTAAACTCCTAGTATCCCTCTTAATACCCCATATAATGCTCCCCTAGCTTTCCCCGTTTAAGGAGTTTAGACTATAGCTCATATGACCCTAAACCCTACACCCAGATCAAGAATTCTTGATGTTCAGCAACTCTCCCTGGGCCGACAAGAGCATCTCACTTGTGAGGAATACAAATCTGTGTTCTTCACGCTCCGTCCGGAGTAAACCCCTGAATGGCAAGCAAGAGGTGAAGAAGCCAGAAGGTAGCTTCCACAAGTAGGGGGATATCCCAGTATAGACCCTGATCTAAACCCTAACTCTAAGGCTCTTGGACCCCAATATGACATCCCAAACCTTAGCTCGCAAAAGCCCAAAGCTTCTCCCAGAAAGCTCATTATGGCTCTGGGAGCCTTCGGGTAATCCCTGAAGCCTAATATGAGTAAAACCAAACCTGCAATCTAAACTCTAATCCCTAAACCCTAAACCCTAGTGCCCCTATTACGCCCCATAAGTAAAGCTAAACCTAAGAAGTCCAAGTAAAGAGTCAAGCTACAGCAGCGTCATGGCCCAAAGGCAAGCCAGCCAATGGCACATCAGACCTACGGGTTTCAGGCAGCGTTAAGGGTTTAAGGTTGAGGGTTGAGGGTGTAGGGCTTTCGGTTCTAGGGTTTAAGGTTTCGGGTTAAGGTGTAGGGTTTAAGGTTGAGGTTTTAAGGTTTGGGGGGCGTAGGGTGAGGTAGTAGATTTGCGAGCAGTAAATAAACGGGGGCCCCTAGGAATATACAGGGGTTATGCAGGGATTTTGAAGGTCCTCACTAAGGATTAGATAAAGAATCTTTTGAGCAACTCCCAGTTAGGCTAAACCTATGACCCACAAACACACTGGAGCTTCCTGAAGCCCAAAATGGCCCCTACGAACACTAAACCTCAAACCCTACACTATCCTACACCTTAAACCCCAAACCCTAAACCTTAAAACCCTAAACTACCCTAAACCTTAAACCCCAAACCCTAAACCTTAAAACCCTAAACTACCCTAAACCTTAAACCCTAAACCCTAAGCAGAGGGAAAGCCACGACCTTGAACCCCCTGATTTTGACGATGACCCCTAGTCATGATTAACAAAACCCCTCCCCTTAATAGGGATCATAATAGGGATCCTAATATTCAGGCCCTTAAAAGGAGGGGATTATTAATCATGGGTCTAGACTAGCCTATGGGCATCTTTAAGGTGAATCTCGCATTCTGGACTTACCATGGACGCAATGAAAAGGAAACGGTCCCGTCAAACCCTAAACCCCTAACTCTGAAAGAAATGGTCCCGTCAACGACTGAAGCCTTCATGGAGAGAGAGGGAATAGGATTTGGCCCACCAACAGATGTAGGCAGAAAAGTGAAAGAAGCTTGGGGTTGTACATCCCCAAAAAAGTAGGATTTGTGGCCTGAGCCGGATTTGTGGCCTGAGCCTCTAAATTCAATTTTAAGCTTTTAGGATAGGCCTAAACGGACCTAGCGAATCTTGCCCTGTTGAAGGGGCCACAGGGTGACCGCGAGAGCTTACTAAGGTGTCTCAAGAAGATCCGAATATGCTAGTGTCGCAAAAGTACGGAATTATGCAACAGACAAACCTCTTTGTAGAGGGAACCTGTATAGGCTCCCCAACAATCGTGGGCCCTATTGAGGTACAAGATCTGGGGTCACATTGTAGAAACTACCCGACTGCCCATGTAGCTCCGCGGCTACACCGTAACTTTTGAGTACTGCTCATGAAGGACTGAATGTGCATAGCTTAGGAGGGGAAAAGTAGGCAGCTGTCGTGCTTGTAGTTTTCAAGGGCTTTTTCTTTAGAATGTTGATGAGACTACAGGCCGTCCTTCTGAGTGGACCAAGAACCCAAGAGATCCCTTCCGACTGCACGGCCTTATCTCCACCCGCAAAAATTCTAAACTCTAAGCTCTAAACCGCATGGCCATATCCTGTAGCCCAAAAAATCTGCAACACTTCGCCCTTGAACCGCAAAGCCCTCATAATTCTCCAAACCCCAAACCCCTAAACCCTTTACCTCTACCCAGCCCTAACCCCTAAACCCTTAAACCCCCAACCCCTGACCCCCAAACCTCCGTGAACTTTGCAAAGCCTACTTGGAGGGTCAGGGGGACTTAGCACGCATACCTATAAGCCCCTTAAGCCGCACGGTAACCCCAAACATCCCCATTAACCTACTTATTAAATCCTCCTGACCTCCAAGTACTAGAACTTCAACAAACGCGTCCAGGGCTTGGGGCTTAGAGTGTAGGGTTTGGGCTCTCAACTCTTTTGGGCTCTCAACTCATGAATAAAAACCTCCCTACCAGGACCCTCCACGCTTAAATGAAGGCATGTGGCCCCTCATAGTGGGGAAGAGTCTAGGTATAAGATCCCAGTTTCCATGTCATTTTCTATTTTTCCATCCGATTCTCGACTCTTGGAGTTATTCATACCTACATGGAGCCTTAGGGTTCGGCTGCCTCTAAACCCTAAACCGCGCAAGATTCGGCCGCCTAGAACTAAAACGAAGCGCGCCAGGGCCATCTGCTGATACGGGATGGACCACGGAACCCTCAGATCGAACCCGTAACACAGAGGAGGATTAGGGTTTAGGGTTTAGATTCGGGGTCTAGACTTTGGGGTTCAGGGCTTCAGGTTCGGAGCTAGATTGATGGGTTTTTAAGGGGCTTCGTCGAAGATTCCAACTGCGAACAAAGAATTATCACCAAAACCTCTGCGAATGCTGAGGGATCTTGGCCTGGGGGCTACTAGTTTCAACGGTGTCACGCATAATGCTTTCGGCAAGCTAGCTGCTATTTCGCCTGAGGCTTCTTACGCAATGTGGAATAGCAAGGTGCTGGGCACTTTTGCGCCATGCTTTCATCTTGCTGGTTGTTATTAGAGTTTAGGGTGTAGGGAATGAAAAATCAAAGAAGAAATGAAAGCCATGACGGGTTAAGGGCTTAGGGCTTGATGGAAAAAGCAAACTGAGAAGAACATGGACAAATGACGGAGATAGGTGTTTCTAGGATAGAGTGTTAGGATTAGCCTGCTGGTTGGCAGGGCATCAAGGAATGGAGAAGAACGTGGAAACTACTGTGTGGGGTTTCAGCTCTAGGGAAGGACAACGAAAAGAACACCTACTATATCATTGGGATTAAAGCGGACTCTATAGGGATTTGGTCCTCCATTCCCTAGCAGCAACTAATACATCATAGCAAATTTCGCAATCCCAGCGCACACGTACGCGGCCCCCGCGCGGGTCGCGCAGAAATTCCATTCTGATGCACCCTAAACTCTACATTGCCAAAACCTAAACACTCTACACGAGCCATAATCTAAACCCTGAGTATCCCCCTGAATAGCCTCCAAAGTAGTCCCCTACATAATTCCTCACATAACCCCCCCTTGCAGGAAGTTAGACTATGGCTCACGCGGTGAACAATCTGCGAAGCATTGCAGAGGCCCTCACCCTTGCTCTGTAAAACTCCTCACGCTCACAGGCTACGGTTTGGTGCTGCCCCCTGTATCATATGAGCTACAATAGCCTAAACTCCTAGCATCCACCTTAATAACCCCTATAATACTCCCCTGTATATACTGTATAATCCCCTATATACCCTCCTTTAAGGAGTTTAGACTATAGCTCATGTTGAATTTATAATGTATAATCCAACTCGTGCTGTGTGGGGGCAGAAACTAAGGATTAGGACGTTCTGCCCCATGTCTACACGGTCCTAGCATCAAACGAGTAGTGTCTTTTTGGTGGCTAAACCCAGTAAGATTATATTCCTTATATAAAATACTATACCCCAAAAGGAGGATATAATCTTACTCTATATTGGGTACCATAGTATCCCCAAATAAAATACTACTCAAATCTGGA
>CAJNIZ010042659.1:25610-35863 GCA_905231905.1 Symbiodinium pilosum | reverse complement strand
GTAGCGTATTTTTTCGTGGTTAAACCTAGTAAGATTATTTTCTTTATATAGAATACTATACCCCAGAAGGAGGATAGAATCTTACTCTATATTGGGTACCATAGTATCCCCAAATAAAATACTACTCAAATCTGGAAGTGGGCTGCTGACGTCACCCCTAAGGCCTTAGCTGACAGAACCTGGAGAGGTGGCTTTCCTTCCAAAACATTCTAGATGGGCTGTAGTCTAAACTCCTTAAAGAGGGTTATATACCGGACTGTATAGGGTCCCTATTATAGGGCTCATTCAGGGGCACACTAGGAGTTTAGAGTATAGCTGATATAGAATTTGCCTGCACCCCAAGTGAGAGAAATCTCTACTTCAGGGACCCTTACTATAAGCGGAACCTGAATGCAAGAGTCGTAGCGTGCAATTCCTAAACCCTAAGCCCTACACCCTGAACCCTAAACCCCACACCCTAAACCCTGAACCGTAAGCCCTAAACCCTAAGCCCTAAATCCTGAACCCTAAGCCCTAAATCCTGAACCCTAGGCCCTAAGCCCTGAACCCTAAACCGTGTGCAATTCTGAGGAGATCGCTCCCTACATGTAAAACAGCTACCCAGACCCTCTAAACGATCCAAAAATGGAACCCTCCCAGTGCGAACCCGTTACTACATTGGGGGAAACTAGGGGATTATTAGGTTCCATTTTTTGGATCCTTTAGGGGGTCTGGGTACTTGAGAATTTCCATAAACGGAGCGTCCAGCTGTATATCCAAATCGAGCACTATACTCCAAAAGTATATACACCCACCAAAAGGCAGCCCTAACCTTTTGGAGCAAACTCACCCTAAACCCTGAACCCTAATCTAAAAACCCTAAACCCTGAAACTCTAATCCCTGAACCCTAAACCCTAAACCCTGAACCCTAAACCCTAATTACAAACCCTAAACCCTAAACCCTGAAACCGCGTACTTCAAGAGTTTGAAGCAAGGTCGCTCGAGGTCCTGAATCAGTCGTGAAGACTTTGCCAGCCGAAGTAGCTTCCTTTTTCTGGGTTGCGTTTTTGGAACACAACTTAAGGTGGCAAAATATGCGTGCGCATATATGTATATGGACCCTGGCCGTAATATGGGTTTATAGCAAAGAATAAGGTTTCCTGATTACTTTCATGACTTATAGTCCCCCTTCAGTAGATAGAGTATGGGGTATATGGGGTTTTTAGTATAATATACCCAAAGCCATATTCTATCTACTTAAGGGGGACTATACAGCAGCCCAGTTTTTGACATCAAGGGTCCCAGCAACCAAAGTGCATACAAAACCTGGGGGAATGGCAGGGTGATCTATTCTTCAGGCCCCTGAAAGCTAAGGGTCACACTACCTAGGAACTTACATTAAGTTACCATAATTAGTATATATATATATGTAGCAAAAAAAATAGGGCTTCCCACTATAGTAACTTCACGTAAGTTCCATCACAGCAACCATGCTACTTCCAGGGTTTCAGGACTTGGCTCAGGTTCTAGAGCTGAAGCATGCTTTTTGAGCTGGGAGTGGCAGTTTTGACCTGTGCAAGTCGAGGCCAAGCAACTTCAGCGAGAACGGATTGCATCTTGTAATGGTGCAGGGTCAGTGTAGAGCTAGCAGGGTTAACCCTAAACCCTTTCAGGGAACTTCCAGCAAATCCTACTTGGAGCTTAGAGCTTCGGCTTGGGAAGCCCATCTGGACCTTACCGAAACCCTCCAGACCCTAAACCTGAAACCCGGTTTAGGGTTTAGGGTTTGGTTAGGGTTTAGGGCTTAGGGTCGGGTAACCCTAATCTTTCAACGCGGTTTTCGTAGCTCCTTTCCGCGGTGGTTAGTGACTGCAGTTACTTGGGGTCCCTCATTATGGAAACTACTTGCTCTGACAAAAACCCTAAGACCCTAAACCTTTGCATCCAGGGTGCACTAAGCGCAGGCCCTCAGCAAAGCATTGAAGGCTTCAGGCTTTGGGCGGGGTTTGGGGTTTACCTGGACCCCAAAAGTAAATAAAATAATAGCCCAAAACCCCTAAATAAAGCCCAGAAAGGCCATTATTCTACATACTTTTGGGTTTGGGGTTCAGGGTTTACGGTGCTCGGCCTTGCCTGGGCTAGAGTAGTTTCGTTCTTAGGATTTAGGCTTTACTTTGTGGGTTTAGGGGGGTTAGGGGTTTAGGGTTTAGGGTTTAGGACACTGAGGGTTCTTCTACATGGGCTAGGTAACCTACTTACAAGTAATGGGCTTGCTAAGAGGGGGAGGGGGGAGGTACAAAAAACACACCTGTCGCCAGGGTCCCTCAGAGTAGTTAGGGTGTAGGGTTTAGGAGCAACCTCAGAGACTTGAATGAAGGAAAAGATACTAAAATACCAGGTACAAAGCCCTTGTTCTAGGTACATAGGACCCTAAACCCTAAAGCCAGGAGTACATTGGGTTACTCTAGGTAGGGATAAGATTTGAGATTGCAGCTTCGGGGAGGGCTTGGCTCAAAACTTGGGAGTGGGGGTTCAAAACGACTTAGCGACTCGCGATTCTGAACTGTGGGTTTATACTATTTGCTTAAGAACAACCCAAAAAATGAAAAGATTCTTCCTTGTAAGGGTAATATCAGGATTATCTTCTATATTCTTCAGAATTCCTAAGCAAATAGTGGGTTGATAGCCCTCTAGGGCTGTGCGGAGTCCTGCAAAGAATGCTGGGTGCTTTAGCACACAATCTCTTTGCATCTGCTGTATGCTTTGGCATTCTCACGCCCAAAGTAGAAGGGTTTAGGGCTTAGGGTTTAGGGTGAGCTCATCTGGCTTGGATGCTGTACAGCCGGAGCAACGCATAACCTGCAATCCCAAAAGCTATCAGAGTCAGTATCATGTTCTAGGAGGACTCCCCAACCTGTAATAATGGTATAATAGGACTATAAGAGGACCCGAATACAATTACCATTATCCTTTATAGTCACTATTACTGGGTGGGGGTCCACCTAAATAATGTCCAGGACAATCGCTGGAATTCTTCTCCTAGCACCACGTTTATAACCGCCATAGCATAACCCCTATGATCCCTTTGTGAAAGGCTGCCAAGATCCACCGGCTATAATTGCATCCAAGCTTTTTGTCACCTGTCCCAACTAACCCAGGAGTGACTTACTGGTGCTTACCTGGACCCAACATGCACAAGGAAAAACACCCTAAACCCTAAACCCTCATTTCGTGGTTTCTTGGCCATTAGACTAAATACTTTTGAGGTCCAAGAAGTGGGGAGTGGAAAAGACAATGGCAAGTACGATTCAGGCCTCAGGTTTTAGGGTTAAACGGTTAAAGTGCTTAAGGGGGGAATGGAGGAGTGACTGTAAGTACCTACTATTCTCGTCTTTCTTGCAGGGATCCATTCCCCCACCCCCACTTTCAAGCTTCACGTCAAGCGCTAGTAAGAGGCATGTTTGGTTCCTAGTTTTGCCATGGCTCCTTGATGAGATGATGTGCAGAAGGTGTCGGGGCGATAAATGATGGGCTCCAAACATTCTACACTGTAGATCGTGTACCTACAAGTTGCCATTTGCTGTTCCGTTATTAAACCAATGATGGAGCATAGACTGGAAGCAACCCCTATGGAATCAAGAACATTGTGGCTTCCGCTTTGCCCATTTCATATAAAGAATGTAGTACCCTAGGGCTCCAGTTACCTAAATGATGGGAACTGGGTTCTATATACCCTATAGTTACATAGCCCAGTAGCCTACTATTTACGTAATTGGGAGCCCTAGGGGTAGATTCCATCTTTCCATTATCATAATTCACGCTTGAGCGGCACGAAGTATCTTGATAGCGGTCAATTCTCGAAGCTCCTCCAGCAGTTGAACCCCTAAACCCTAAACCCTAAACCCTAAAACCCTAAACCCTAAACCCTAAAACCCTAAAACCCTAAACCCTAAACCCTAAACCCTAAACCCTGTTAGGGGTGTGCATGGGGCTTTGGGGCTTGGGGTTTGGGAGGTTTGGGGGTGGCCTGGGTGCTCCTAAAGGGGATCTCCTGTGCATGTGAGAGCCGATAGGAGATTACTTAGATCACAACCACACGGTTTAGGGTTTAGGGTTTAGGGTTTTTGATACGCCACAGGCAAAGAGAAAGCTCTTACTTATACCTTTCAAATCCACATATTCTTCATGATGGTTAGATGCATATGGTAGTCTCTATATAGTCCACCATAGGTTCCCTATAGAGTACCCCCCTATGACTTATCACTTCCCTCCTTGCAGGTTCCTTACAAATCACTAGAAAGTTGGTCTCCGAGGGGGCGACCTGATCGTGCCTCGCGTTTTAAAGTGTTGACTTGCCAAAGATCCGGGCCATAGTCAGAAAGGCAGTATACGCTCTCTTCCCCAATACCCAGGGCTGAAAAAGTTTAGGCTTTATGATGACGACCCCAAAAAGGAAGCCCCAAAAAAGGTCAAAGTTCTTCTATTGGCTGAGTAAGAATAGGCTCCTAAACCCTATATCACCCCTGATATACTATAGTAGTTTCCATTTTCTTTTTCATTATCCTAAACCCTATACTACAGTAGTGTCCATTTTCTTTTCCATTATCCCTATTAGGCCCCCCTTGAGGGTTCTAGAAGTGAAGCCTGTTAGGTGGCCCGACCGGCTTTGTAGATGAGTTTAGGGTTTTGGGTTTAGGGTTTTGGGTTCAAGGTTTTAGGGATTAGGGTTTTAGGGTTTAGGGGAAACCTACACTCCCAACCCTGAGCTCTCAACAAGTGCAAGCAACACCTAGGGTTTAGAGGTTAGGGTAACCTACATCTTAAATCCTAAGCCCTTGCAGTGTACATCCTAAACCCTCAACAGAACCGAACCCGAATCAATCGTGTAACGGAAGAGGCGGCATTTGCCCTACTTGCCTTCATCAAGCTTGCCATGATGTAACGTTACATACATATGGGGATATATACATGTATAGAGGGTATATGGGAGTTTAGGTTGAGAGTTTAGGGGTCAGGGTTTGCCTAAATTGGGGTCTACCTTGAGGTGCCCCTATCTAAGGCAACTATCATTTGGGGTCTCGCCTGCATAAATTGGTCACGAAACAGAATGCTGTATTTTCACGGAGATTACGAAAAAAAAGTTTGTAGCAGATTTTGCTTCATTTCCATTGCATAAGTCATACCTAAACCTTGAACACCACGCCCTGCAGCTAAAACAATCCTATTGCAACCGTTGCCACATCCAGCTGACAATCCTGATTCACGTCCAGTACCTCATACCTTATCCATTTGTGTAAGGTCATGCTCCTACATCCCTCACGGAGATTGAGCACAACAAACATAGAAATTATACTCTTCGACCTAGGGATGTACAAGTTCACGTGTATGCGAAATCGATAGGCGGTCTGCAGCAATCCTCAAAACCCCCACGACCTTGGGATACCAAAATACCATAGTTCCCAAAGCATGGAGTTTAGGGTTTTGTTTTAGGGTCATGCAGGATTTTCGTTTCCACCTCAGAATTACGCGGAATCTGAGTCGTTGAATATGGCCGTGCTAGGGCTTCCAAATGTTTAGGGTTTAGGGTGCTTCTAGGGGAGACGCGCCCTGATCTGTTTCAACAGACTCCATTTATCGGGAACTAGTCTTGGGCAATGGTACGGACTATGAGAAAAGGTGCAGCTGAGACCATGAGGGTAATTCCCAAAATGCGAGTCCTATTTTGTAATCCTAAATATTCAGTGCCATAATACAATCTGTAACCCAACGAGGCCTATAATTTGGACAACAGCCCACGTATTGTCTATTGGAAGCTGTACATCGGGCGATAGGCTGTGCAGCAGAATCTCCATTGGTCCATTGTAGTTCACACGATCTGCTTCACAAAGTGCACATATGAAAACATTCTGTGGGATATGCACGCAAAGGCTTCGAACTGGGGTTATCAATACACAGTGACAAGGAAAGAGATAGAGGCCGCAGCTTTTGTATACAGATATATGTACGTCAAGTTTCCGTGGGTTATCTTCACATTGATTTGTATGGGGCACATCCATGTATATAATGATCTGTAAGGCAGGCCCCTTCTATTGCAATGAGACGCACGAAGCAACATTCAGGATTTCATCCCTGAAAATTTCGCTTGTTTACCGAACAATTTGTGTGGATGAATTGGCTTGCTTGTTCGTTCGTGTTTGATCCTGGCAGGTCTGCTTATCTGGGTTGCTGCTTAAAGAACCTGAGCTAAGTTACGATAATAAGGAACACCTATCATTGACTATATACCCATATCAGTGCAAATTTGTCTAATGATTCCGGAACAGCAACGTAATGTATCACCTGCCCAACACTGTTCTACAACCCATAGAAGCTTTGTGTAATCTGGTGCCTTTCTGTGGAAACTGAACCCTAAATCCACAAAAACAACATGAGCTTTAAACTTTGAACACGAAACTCAAGCCATCATTTCTTGCTGCTTGAAAACTCCAAACCCGAAACTCTAAATGACTTCTTGACGACCTACATTACACTAGCGGGCTTAGCTATGAAAACCCCAACCTGCAAACCCACCCACCCTGGTCAAAAAACTCCTCCACACCAAGGGAGAGCGTGAAAAGCCTTCGAACGCAGGAGTAGAGGTCCAATGTGTTGCAAGCTTCCGCTTTCAAGTGCATGCCATACATTCCTGGAACTGTGCTAGTGGAGGCCCACAAAGGCCAGATTGCAATGGCGGCTCACTGCGGAAAAAATCCTGTCAACCCGCTGCATGCCTTGACTGAAGCCTGGGGCTCCAAGTAGCCCATTGCAGGTACGTACTACGTACATAGACGTTAGGGCGCAATGTATGCATTTCTTTACCCCAAGGAAACGCACGGCAGCAACATTGAATCGCAGCCGTAACTTCAACCAGGCCAAGCGGCAATCAGGTGTCCCTAATCCCGCTCATAAAACACAGCGGAAACCTCTCAAAACCTAAATGCCTTACATGCCCCCAGAACTGATAGGACCTTTGTTGCCCCAAACAAAATCTTTAGGTCTGAGAAGTATGCTTGCAATTTTTTGTACATGTTTGGGTATCTTGTCATCAGTAAGGATGTGCGAACCACCTTGTCAGCCAAACGTCCGGAGCCAAACCTTTTTATAGGGTAGATTCCCAGGACCCTCATAAGGGACAAATCCAGAAGAACCTCTCACTCGTAGGGAGTGATGAAGGGACTTTATTCCGAAGGGGTCCCTATGGGGATCTATATATACATTGTTCAATCAAGGGGCTCGAAAGGAATCAGGGTGACGAAGTCCAGCACAAACCATGTCCTCAATACACGGTTGGGCTTGGACGCTGAATTCTGCGATGATCAGCGCTTCTGTGCAGAACAAAAACGGTATTTTTGCTATTCTGCTGACCTGCAAGCTTTCTTCTTAAACTACGAACAACACCAATCCCAACCACATCTACCGAACAAAAACGTATTGAATCTGAAGCAGCCGCAACAGCTCTCACAGCCCCATCCGCCCGCAAGTAGCGCTCATTTTGAAGGACACTAACGTGCTTGCAGCTCAACACGGCTTCGACAAAACAAGCTGTATAGGGTTCATAGACTTTCGCATGGTGCTGGGCTCGCCATAAAATCTGACTTTAGCCAGTTTAGCATTGGTCTTGCAGTTTGAGGGCTTAGGGTTTAGTAGCTACTCGCGCGTGGAGGTATAACATCGCCCTGCCTAATTAATGTTTCCTGCTGGAGGAATCGATTTGTCAAGGCACGCTTGTAGATGTCGCTGTCTAATGCGCGAAAAAAAGTGCCCGGCGTGGGTCCACTAA
This sequence comes from Symbiodinium pilosum, assembly GCA_905231905.1. Classification (NCBI taxonomy): domain Eukaryota; class Dinophyceae; order Suessiales; family Symbiodiniaceae; genus Symbiodinium; species Symbiodinium pilosum. Next base: position 28,064 of record CAJNIZ010042659.1, on the reverse strand, counting down.
AAGATTTCCAGATGCTGCGATCGTCTGCTGTGAGGTGTTGGGCTCTCACTCCATGGCACTCTGGTACAACGCTCAGGCAAGATTTTGTTGCTTGCGTGGCTTGTTGACGGCAGACCCGAATACCGTCAGCAAATGTCTTTCAGTGTCCTTTCAAATCCGCATCCGGTCAAATGGTCCATGCGCATCTGGTCTAGCAAACACATAAGACATTGGAGCGCGAGTAGCGACCACGAGGCTTTTGAGAATCGCAAGGGAATGCTGAAAACTCAGAAGTGCAAGCCGTTCTAAAGAACAGCGGATGCACGGGTAATGACCGAAGGGCTTGTCACAATGCGCAGGGAACATTGAAACCATTCTAAAGAACAGCGGAGGCACATGTGACGACCCAAGGCCCTGTCATAATGCACAAGGCAAGTTGAAAATCAATTCGAGCCGACCGACATAACTGCGGGGGCACAGCAACGACTGGCGGGCCTTTCAGTAATGGACAGCAAGCTTCAAAATTCAATCAGTGCTAAAATTAGGACACCCATAATGGCCCGGCGAAACTGAACCGAAGCACAAAAAGATAAACATGCAGCAAAGTCAGTACTTAAAACACAATGTAGGAAGCAACAGTTGCAAGTACGTGCCTCTTGGGCATGGTCAATCGAAATCCAACGACGGCTAGATCAAGCAAGCTTACCCTAAGGGTCCAAGTACCTAATAATCATAGACTTACCCGAAACCTGTACTATAATTACTATTGCCCAAATCCCAAGTACCTAATTTTTGGGTACTTGGACCCTCTGGGTTACCGTCTGCCGGGACAAACCACACGAATCATGCTGCCTACGACACGGGAGGACTGAGATGAACTTGCATGGGCTTGCACCGATACATACCCAAACTACTCTTTGCTTAAGAACCACTCCAAAACTTAAAAAAAATCCTTGAGGTAATATTGGGGTTTCTATTTTCTATTTTTCAGAGTTCTTACGCAAATAGCAGCAAATTGAGTATGGCCCTATGCATAAGCGGCATCCTGCAAGAAGTCTCGTCACCTGATAGGAAGAAATCTCTGCGGGCGAAGGTATATAGCCCTTAACGTTCAGTACAAAGAATGCCCTTCCCTACCCTACCCAACCCTAACTTAACCCTAACCCTACCCTACCCTACTTTGCGTTCTACCCTCCCTACCCCATCCTCCCTACCATGCTCTACTCCACCCGACCCTACCCCCCTCCCTCCTCCCTGCCCGTCCCGACCCACCGTCCCTCCCACCCTACAATCCCCTCCGACAACCACCCACAAACCTTGCTAACTCAACAACCTCCCGCGACTACCTTACCCAACCTACCCACGCATACCCTACCCTAGCCACCCACCACCCTTCCCTCCCAAGGGCAACTTGGATCAAAACAGGAAGCTGGGGTTGGTTTAGGGTTTAGGGTTTAGGGTTTAGGTTGGTACTAGAGCGCTTGTGCACGTACTGTGATCCGTCTTCTTGGTACTTTGATCAGCTGTTTGTACGGTGATTGGGCCAGAAGCCTGCAAAGGTTGCCCACCTACCTCCTGAAACCTCACATAGGTCTCATATAAGCAAGCTTTACACTTCGCAATCCCTGGGGCCCCTAAACCCTCAATCTAAGGTTGAAACTATGGACCCGTAGTATGGGCCCTGAACCCTGGGATCCGCATATATGCCTCTATATACCCTATATGTTCCCTGAAGGGTCCTTAGAATCTCCCTAAAAACACTGAAGACCCACGTTAGGGGCCCATACCTCTAACCTTAGACTAAACCCTGAACCCTTAACCCTATAGTCCCCCTTCAGTATATAAAATCATGGCTTTGGGTATATTCTAATGAGTGAAATCCCCATAAACCCCATATTCCATCCCCTAGGAATTCTCAAGCTCGAGTCCTCGCAAAAAGCTGTGAGTGCAACCTACTGGTGCTTAAGGGGAAATTGGGGGAGTGAACATAGGTTCCATTGAAAGGGGGGGTGGGTATTTTGGGGGGATTATATGTAATAACCCCTGTAATACTCCCCCTGTAGAATCCTCTTTGAAGGAGTCGAGGCTATATCTCATATAGGCATTATACTACAGGGACCCACTGCTCCACCCTCCCTTAAGCAAAAGTCTGGGAGCAGTTTAGGGTTTAGGGTCTAGACTTTAAGGGTTTAGGGTTTAGGGTCCGGCTCACGTCAGGGTGGGTCTAGGACCCCCCACACATGCTTCACCAATGCTATAGAGTGGGCATTTCTCTTCCCGGTTGGCTTGAAGTTTTGTTGGGCTACGCTAGAACATGGGTTAGGGTTAAGGGTTTAGGGTTTACGGTTTAGAGGCCGATGCACCGACCAGAGTGAGATGACCCTCAGGAGTGGGTAGCCTTAGGCAACTACGCGGCTGAAACCGTCCTGGGCTAGGAGTCCCGTCAAGAGTTCACTTCCCTAAGGGTCCAAGTAC
>CAJNIZ010042659.1:0-16813 GCA_905231905.1 Symbiodinium pilosum | reverse complement strand
ATCCTCAGCCCTAGCCCTAAACTCTAGACCCTAAACTCTAAACCCTAAACTCTATAAACCCTAAACCCTAAAACTCTAAACCCTAAACCCTAAACTCTAAACCCTGAACCCTAAACTCTAAACCCAAAACCTCCGTCTGGGCAAGGCTACGGAATGATGATGGAACAATGCTCCTGCCTCCCCTCAAGAAGTTGATACGGTTCAGACAGGTTTGAGGGTTTCAGGGTTGAGGGTTCAGGGTTTAAGGATGTCGGGTTTAGGGCTAAAGGGTTTAGAGTTTGCGGGTTTGGGCTTGGGGTTTAAGGTTCAGGGTTGAAGTTTGAGGTCTTAGGAGTAAACTAGTGACCCAAAACCTAGAAACACAGCCGAAAAGGATATTCTTCCTACATACTTTCAGGGTTCAGGCACCGGTATGTTTTGCTATGACACGTTGCAATACCAGTAGCTATCAGCCCCGTTGCCACTTTCTCGCTGTCATCGTTGTTCGTTGTTACCATCTAGCCTCATAACCCTTCAAACGTTCCCATGCGGTCCCTGTACAGTCCACCAATAGTCGTTGCAATCTCTAGACCCCTTTTCCCCAAACCCTGAAACCTAAACCCTAAACCCTGAACCGTAAAACCCTAATCCCTAAACCCTGGCCAAGAATCACCTGCCAGACGCTCGCTAGTTGGCTGCTGTCAGGATTGATCCTGAATGTTGGATCAAGGCTTTCTTTAACATGCTAAGTCCCTTCTAGAGTAGTCCCTTCCCTCTAATATATCAAAAACCCTAAACCCTAAACCCCTAATATTTAATGATAAATTCAGGAGCCTAAAAAATCCAGAAGACTATGAGGGAGAAGGCATTACTTGTCATGCAACAGACTTGCTTCGACACATCTATGGCCTTTTTTTGTGCGAACATCCCTAATCTACAGGCATTCTCGAAGAATCCTACGAACTCCTTGTTTCCCGGGGCGAAGGGTGACGATTTGGAAGGGGTGTCAATGATACTATTGCAGGGCCTAAGATGCTAAGATTTTTCTTAGTCCTGCTACGCTGACATTACAATAATACGAATAGTACTAAAAATAAAACAAGAATAACAGTAATTGCTCGACAGTGACGCGACAACAGCCACTCAGAGAAAGCTAAGGCCCCGGAGTTCTCCATTACGGCCTCTCTTTTCCAGACCTTTCTGAATTATACATAAGCATATAATATATAGGGTTCCTTCGAGGTACATATGCGGGCTACATAGGGATATATGGGGCTTCGGGCTTAGGATTTAGGGTGAGACTGGTCCCCTCGCAATTCCTGGTGGTTGTTATCAAAAGCCATGCTAACTTCTAATCAGTCCATACAGGTGACTCACAGCCAGAGACATATGTGGCAATGCCGCACATAACAATCAGTGAAACTTCAGAATCCAGGATCCAGATTGCAATGCTAACTGCACCCTATATTGCGAATTCTGCATGTTGCGTTTGCGGCTTGAATCTGCACCCCAGCTTTACAATCAGGGGAGGATGCTTGCTGGAGCTACATATTGCCACGTAGGCTACATCCATCCGGGGCCACAGCCAGAGGGAGAGAGGGTTTAGGGGCCTATAGAGAGAGAGAGAGAGAGAGAGAGAGAGAGAGATAGGGAGAGATGTTACACAAGCACGTTGTCCACAAACGAAAGCGGCCCCGACACATCATGAGCAGAAGCAGGTTGAAAATAGAACAGGCAGAGACTTGGCATTCTTAAGATTGGCATTCCCACTCCCTGAACCCAAAACCCCTCATTGCTGTTGACACTAATAATCCTGCATGACCTTATAATAGTATACTCTTATACCTTAAAATCCCAGGTAAAGGTACTGAGGGTCAGGATGTTTTAGCATCCACCGTATAACTACGCGGATCACCTGGAGGAGATCCATACCCTAAACTCTAAGCCCTAAAGCCTAAGAGGCACTCCATCCGGCATAATCCTCTTTGCAAGCAGCGTCTCTGAAAATTGGGACAATGTGCTTGGAGGCTAAACCCTAAACCCCTAAACCTTGAACACAAAGTCCACCTGACCCTCCAAGTCTTATGACCTTAAACTCTGCATCCCAACGCCCCTGACACCCTGAAACGCAAACCTTCCCTCAACCCTAAACCCTAGCAAACATATGTTCTTGGGACAGTTGGGTGGAGGTTTATAGGGTTTAGGGTTTATAGGGTTTAGGGTTGAGGGCTTAGGATTTTCGAGAGTTGAGGGTGGAGATTTTTTAGGTTTTAGGTTTCAGGACTTTTTAGCATTTAGGGTTCAGGGTTTTGGTGGCTTAGCTGGGTGCGACAAGATTCTACTTGCATCGTTCCAGAACCAAAAAACACTATCTGGCTCTATGTCGGGGACTCTTGTGCCTCCACTGCAAAAACTGCAAAGCCCCTGCCTAATCCCAGCCTCCATGTCATTTTCCCCATTGATAGGAAAACATCCCGAAGCAGTATCCCTATTTATCTACTCAGGTAAGGATCACATACCAGGGCTTCGCAGACACAAACTGCTTCGTCTTCTGCGCCCGCATAATTGAAAAGCTGACCTTCGGGTGTCAGAAACTCAGCTTCAGGGTTTAGGGTTCTGGGCTTAGGTTTTTCAGGGTTTTAAGGTGCACGCATTAAGGGTCGCCCTAAATTCTGAACCTCAGGTTTAGAGGTCATGGACCAGGGTGTTGGCAACACATGGCATACCAGGGACGGTTCTCTTTTGGCTGGGAAGAAAAACACAGAATATCATGGGGCTACACCGTAAACCCTAAACCTAAACCCTCAATCCTAAACTTTAAACCGCACCCCCAGCCCATGTGCTCCCATAAATTATGGCCCTATGGGGGACGATTTGGGATTTTTGGTGTGATGAGTGCTTATTCAAGCTGAACCCTCCCTAAACCCTAAACCAGGGAGCCATGGGAATTCTGTGGACATGTTACTGTACCTATGCCTTCCAGGGGGATTGTGTAGGGGTTTGGTTCGAAATCACGCGTCCCCTTGGGGAGTTAACCCTAAACCCAGGACCCTAATCACGTGTCCCCTTGGGGAGTTACCCTTGAACCCTAAACGGTTTCGGTGTTGGGGCTTAGGGTGTGGTGGCTTCAGGGCGAACCCTAAGCCACTACAGATGGGTTGCCTACTACCAGCATACCATGTCTAAAAAATTTCCATCTGCACCAACCAGCCTTCTAAGGCTTGGTATTAGATCCATACTTGTGGCTACAGGATTTGGAAGTTAGGGTTCAGGATTTAGGGTTTCGGGGGGTTCTACGGTCCAGGGTCTAGGGTATTTTTCCCCTAAACCCTATACCCTAAATCCTAATGACTAGAAAGCTGGAATGGACTTCACCACAGAAGCCTTATGGCGCTTCGTTGCTTTGCCAAGTACCAAGTAATACTGAGGTGTTGACTCCCCTAAACTCTAAACCCTAAACCCTAAACCGCTTTCTGAAGTTTAGGGTTTAGGGAGTGGTTCCTGGCAAGTCACGTTCTGCGGTGGGTGCAGCAACTTCGATATCTTGGAGTTGTTGGACCTGGTGGCAGGCGTAGGTTTTCGGTAGGGTCCAGGGCTCAGGGAGTTTTCCCTTGTAACCTTGGAGTGTGCGAATTGGGTTTGGATCCTTAAGCATGGAATTTGGCCCTTGATTAGGGTACGTTTGGTGTCCCCAAGACCTAGCGTACGAACCTGAAGGCCTTAAGGTCGCAGACTTAAAATGAATTATTCGTCCCAGTGGCTCAAAATGACCGGAGCCCTGGCAGAAATCACGCCTAATCCCTAATCCCTAAACCCTAAGGCTTATAGGGCACAAGTAAAAGCCATTTGCAGGGAAACCTCCTGGTAACAGTGGGATGCCCCTGGCCTGGTGTAGCATCAGATTCTGCTCTCCACTTTAGGAGGACCCCCCCATAGGGGATATAGCGGGGATATATTGGGATAATGGGAAATAAAATGGAAACTACTAATTAGTGCAAATTTGGGGTTTAGGGTTAAAGGTCTACTTTGGTCTAGCACCAGATTCTTCTCTCAACTGCATAATTGTTGGTTAGAACTGTGCTGCTGTTAAGGAGTTTAAAGTAAGTTACTATAATGGGTAAATATGGGAACTAATATGGTTTCCCCAATATACCTTAAATTCAGTTCCTTAACAGCAACACTTTAGGAGGACCCGCCACCCTGAAATAGTCGCATAAAAGGGCTTTCAGAGGACCCAAATATTATAAGCCTTACAGTCACCATTACAGGGAGGGGGGTCCACCTAACTCTACTGCTTCATAATTGTCGGGTAGAAGTCTGGTCCTCTTCAGGTCGAATGACAAGTTGGAGCTATAGTCTTTAGGGTTTTGGGTTTTGGGGTTTAGGGGTTAGATGGATGTCACAATTGCTTGTGGCACAGAGGGATCTCTGCAACCAGCTGCTCCCACTAAGCTTGATAAGGGCCTCTGTAGATGTCAATTTCCCATCGCAGGGGTCAGGTGTTTTTGACATAAGTGTATGAACAGAAGTACACATATCTATATACATGTAAGTACACGCGCATACATCTGCATATCTCTACATGTATCTGCATACGAAGACTAAGTTTACACATGTAGCAATGGAGGCATTCATGAGAAGCATACCTTAAGGGTCCAAGTACTTAACAATCAGATACTTACCCCAAATCTGTACATATTACAGCTACTCTTACTCAAAACCCAAGTACCTAATTGTTACCGAATTATCGAGTACTCGGACCCTTAGGGATACAATAGACATCGTGAAATAGGTAAGGAGGAACAACGCCACCATCTGCAGAGCTAATCGTTAGTACATCTTCGCCTTCTGTCTATTGGGAATGTCTTGTGTTAAGGGGCCGGGTATTTCCTATTCAGGGAGGAAATTCTCGCCCTGAAGGTGAAGCAGATGAGAGACTCTGAGCACCCTGAACCCTAAGCCGCCCCAGATACGTCTTATAAAAACACTAGCAGCCTCACAGTTTCCGCAACAGCACTGCTTAGGGTTTGGGGAGTAGGTCTAGGGTTCAGGGTTTAGGGCAACATACACCGGAAACAGATCCCACCAAGCCTAAACAAACAAGTGATACAAGCCTACACCCACTGCAGAAGGGGTATGGATCCCTGTTTTTAACCCCCTATACTACCCCCAGAACAATCCCTACAGGCTATTCCTCCAATTCCAGCAGGAAGTACAGCATCCCTCAACCCTAAACCCCAAATCCTAAACTCTAAACCCTAAATCCTTAACCCTAAATCCTAAATCCTAACAGTTTCTTGCATCCTACACCCTTCACAGTGGCCTACATCCTGACTTCTAACTCCTAAATTCTCGAGGCCCAGGTCCGTAAACCTCCGCGTCCTAGGGGCTTTTGGGTTTAGGGTTTAGGGTCCGGACTTTTGGCCAAACCCTAAACCCTAAACCCTATAATCCCTAAACCCCTAAACCTTCAACTGCGCTGCCACGGAACCCACCCCGCATGGTGGAGCTTAGGCTCCGGGAGACGTTGCCGCCAAGAACCTGAGAAGAAAACTGGATAGGGGGTTTGGGGGTTTGGGGTTTGGGGGTTTGGGGTTTAGGGGTTTGGGGGTTTGGGGTTTATGGGTTTAGGGATTAGGGGTTTAGGGTTTTGGGGTTTAGGGCAGTTTAGGGTTTGGGGTAGGGTTCAGGGTTTAGGGATCCCGTTAAAACAAGGACATAGGGGAAATATAGGGATCTACGAATTTCGGGTTGATGGTTTGATTGTTTGGGATTTAGGTATGTCATCCCGATAGTCGAATGAAGAGAAAGGAACCATGACATGTAAATTGCGATCATGTGTGGAAAACGGCTAATGACCTAGGTCAATTTGAGGCGTTTGAGGTGAAGTGAATTTTGAGACACCCTTTTGCCAGGCCTTTGCAAAGGATCCAGAACCATAGTGCTCGTAATTATCTAGGCCGCTATAGTGTACGAATCCGCTGAGGTGGATTTGCCAGCCCAATAGTGAAGAATCAACAGGAAAAGAAATGGAGCAGGAAATGGAAAGTGGGTTTTGGGTTTAGCCCTGAACCCTAAACCCTCAACCTAACCCTAAACCTAAAGTCAAAACCCTAAACCCTAAAACTTCGGGTTTGGGGTGTAGGGTCTGGAGTCTCTTTTTGAGGGATGCATACCACAGGGATTACAAGTTGTTCAAGGGCAGATACATTTACAAGGACACTAGTTTTCAGGAGATCATTCTACAATTCGGCCTTGTGCGCTTTGGGATGCATAGGTCGAAGCTGTCAGGACTTGGATACTGTAGACTGTAGGGACCTAAACAACTGCATATACCATTTTGAAATATACCCGGGAACCCTCAACCTTACTGATATATTCATGGGTATAACTACGATATAAGCTACCTCAAATAAATAGCCTTCCCTACATTACACCAGCTATAGCCCTCAATATAACCTCATTTTCCATTCAACCATCCATGCTTTTCCGCTTGCTTCTTCAGTATGGGGTAAATAGTACATCCCCATCCCGAAATTCGCAAGGGAACCCTGCCCTGTAGAACCTCTTGTTGCTGAGGCCCCTACACCACTTAAACCCTCGACTCTGGGTTTACTCATGGGAACAACTTGGGCCCGCCCATTAACAGTCGATAAGAGGGGTCATATTCAGGCTTCTACATAGTTATTGTCCCCCCCAAGTATAGATAGAATATGGGGATCTTGTTTTTATATACCCAAAGCCATCTTCTATCTACTTAAGGGGGACTATGGTTATAATACCAGCTGTTAATGCGTGGGGGCAGTACCCAAGGAACAACTACAGTTGAATTTCTGGCAGCTTGTGTTGGCTCTTATTTAATCCAGAAGAGGAAGTAGAGGCTTTAGGATACTCTACAGCAAATTGTCCGAAACCCCAACCCCTATAAACCCTAACCCCTAAGCCTAGAAACACTGTAAGGCCTTTAAGGCCCTGAGCTAAAGCAACAGGCTCTAAACCCTCTACAACCCTATAACTCCTATAGACCCTCTGAACGCAATCAACCCAATAAACCCAATAAACCCAATAGACTCTACAAACCCTAAACACTAAACTCTAAACTCTTTAGACCCCAAATCCTAAACCCCATAAACCCCAAGCCTCGAACCCTAAACCCTCAACCTTGCATACTACTATTTGCTTAAGAACCCAAAATACAAAAAGTAATCCCTATATTACCCTTAAAAGGAAGAATATCTGTTCATTTTTCGGGTGGTTCTTAAGCAAATAGTAGCAAACCCTAAACCCGTAAACCCTAAACCCCTAAACCCTAAACCCCTAAACCCTGAACCCAGTCCAAGCAGCTTCTGCAGGGGACCCAGGCAAACTAGGTGACCCGCCAGCTGTACTCCTGCTGTACCTTGAAGCCTTGACAGAATTTATATAGAGTCCTATAAAATTATATGGGCTTTAGGGGTTATAGGGTTTAGGGTTTAGAGTCAAGGGTTTCTAGGGTGGATAGGGCTTAGAGTCAAAGGTTATAGGGTGTACCTAAACCCTAAAAGACATCTAGAATAATTGGCTGTTTGACTGGTTGACGGGTGGTTTTGGGCCATTATGTCTACCTACTTTCGGTGGGGCTAAATTTTCGTGGTTCCAAGAAACCGGAGGGCCTCTTTTTAGGGGGAAACCCTCATATCAGGATTACCTTATATTGGTTGTATGTTAAGGGCTTTGCAACTAACCACGTTCTTCTTTCCATTCCTCCATTCCGCATTGCATGGACAGTATAAGAGCTATCCCGTCCTGTGGGTGGGTGCCCCACCCTTCAACAGTAAACCCTAGTCCCTGAACCCCCTAACCCAAAACCCTAGATCCTAATGCCTAGACGCTAAACCCTGAGCTCGAAACCCTAGATCCTAAACCCTAAATCCTAAACCCTAAACCCTAAATCCTAACCCCCAAACCCTAAGACCTAAACCCTACGTCGGAGAGTGGAACACCCTCTGGGACGGAGGCTTGGCTTGGTGTAGAGCTTACCGAAATCCCAAAGGGTTAGGGTTTAGGGTTGAAGGTTTTTGGTTTGGTTTACTATTGTTTTTGATCGTTTTGGGAGGTTTTAGTATTCATATTATCCGCTGTTGCTACTTTGGGGGTCTAGGAAGGGTTTAGGGTTTAGGAGTTACTGTACCTACTTCAGGGGTCCAGGAAGGGTCTAGGCGCAGTTTTGGATGGCTCTTCCAGACATCAATTCACTTGAGAGGCGGAACTTGAGCTTTGTCAAATCGCGGTTTGGAGTTTAGGGTTTGAGGTTTAGGGTATAAGGTAGTCCAGGCCTTTGGGGTTTAAGGTTTAAGGCTCTCAGAAACTATGAAACGTTTAGGGTTAAAAGTGTTTACTCTTGATTAACAGAACCCCTATGATCCTACATACACCACTTTTTACGCAGTTTCCATTGCCTGTTCCATACTCCTTTGATTTTCCATCATTACCTTAAACCCCAAACCCTGTAAACCCTATAAACCCGAAAGACCATAAAGACACCAAAAACCCGAAAACCCTAACCCTAAAAAGCCCTGACAACACAAATATCTGAACCCACCGAAATTGGGGAGCCACCCTAAGAAGGGTAATTATCGGATGCTCCCACCATGCATCCCCCTTATCAGGACTCCACCCTTGAGGCCTCTAAGTGGATAAATAATACCTGCGTCCTACGTTCAGGGTTTAGGGTTTGGAGCCCTAAAGTTTATAAACAATTTCTACACTGGGCCCTGAAGTCTATAACTAGTACCTACAGCGGGCCCTAAAATCTATAAATAGTACCACATGAAACCTTAAAAACTTATAAATCGTACCTACATAGAGCCTCAGGGCAGGGCTACCTAAGAACGATAGAACTTAAATCTTGCGCAACTCGAACGCCCGCCTCCGACTGCGGCGCAAATGCCAGACTGTTGACCGAGCCGGTTCCCTGCAGCGTAATCTACTTTGCAGGTTTTAGGGTTCCCCCCAAGTAAAATTAATTAAGGGGGGCACAGGGGGGTAGAGAGTAAGTGAGTAACCAGTATTTGTTACTCAGAAGTACTGAGTAGTTAAGTTAGGTTCGTTATGTCCTATACTGCAAGCTGGAATGTGGGTATACAGCGAGCATCCTTGCCTTTGTCAGAAGCGCATGATGAACTGGATACCTACAAGGACTCTATATACATGTAAATAGCATCATGTTAAGCAGAGCCGCCATAGTGGCCCCAATGACCGCATCCATTCTCCTGAAAAAGCTCTGTACCTAAAACCTCAGCCCCCGCCCCTTTCAGAGCTTGCTAAAGCTGCAGTACAGATCCATGGACTTATGGATATAGTCCCCCTTGAGTAGATAGAATCAGGCTTTGGGTATAGTATAAGATCCCCATATACCCCATATTCTATCTACTTAAGGGGGACTATATCCCTTTAAGGAACCCTACTAAGCCTCTAAAAGCCTTGAAGGAACCCTACCAAGCCCCTAAACCCTGAACCCTAAGCCCCTAAACCCCTAACTCCAAAACCCCTAAACCCCTAAACCCCTAGACCCCCAACTACCCTAAACCCTCAACTATGCCTCTGGTTCCATCCACTGGTTCCGCAGTCCCATACTGCCAGGGGTCCGGAGGAGCCCTTTGCTCCGTAGTGCCTAGGCATTATGGGTTCAAAGCGGTTATAGGGGTTATATGGGGATATATAAGGGTTAGATAGGGGTTATATAGGGATATATGAGGGTTATATAGGGGTTATACAGGGATATATAAGGGTTATATAGGGGTTATATAGGGACATATAAGGGTTATAGAGGGGTTACATAGGGATGTATGCTTTCGGTCCTGGGGATCCTCCTCCCCCGCACCTTTCCCATGGTCTGGGGTTGGGGGTTAAGATCTAGGGTTTATTGTTTGGGCAACTATGTAGCAGTTTCCATCTTCTCTTGCCCTCCAATATCATCGCTTGCCCTAGCATTAGATGACGCTCCCTCACCCCTGTGGCATTAAATAGTCCGTGCCCCGAAAATTGACTATTGTTAGGGGGAGACTTATTGAAAGCATTTGATTAGGGCAAGCATTAGATAGGGCGGCCTCCACACACCCTTTCAAACTCCTTTCAAATGAAATGCAAGTAAACCTACTTGACTAATTGAATCCAGTGAATTCTAAGCAACAACTAATTTGAATCCTGTAAAGCCGACTTCTAAAAGCAGTTGAACTCTTATTAAAATCAAATTTGTCAGGTGGCCCCTTTAGAAAAAGATCTTCCCCTTGGAAAGTGCTCTTCTGGATTTTTAGGACCCTGACCCGTTCTATTTCCTGCAAGGTTTACGTTAGATATTGGGAGATATGATTATCCCTCGAGAACCCCCATTATTTACTACCTATGTAACAGGTGTTCATAAGTATACTCAATAGGTCCGCCTGACCCTTACTCAAACCCAAACCCTAAACCCTGAACCGCTCAGTCGCCTATACCGGCCTCACCCCACGACAAACAATATACATGTAAATGTAGATATTATTTGTACATATATTGTGTTGTTCTTGAGATTATAGTAATATTGTTGTTCTCGAGATTATAGTAATATTGTTGTTCTCGAGATTATAGCAATATTGTTGTTCTTGAGATTATAGTAATAGCCAGAAAGTAGAAAATATTTTGGAGGCCCCAGAATTTCTTCATCAGCTCTAAGCCGCTAAGGACCAGGAGTCATCGGCGACCTTCCGACTGTTGGTCGGAATCTCCGGCGGACGAACCACCTGGCAGGATGCAGGGCTTTCGGGTTTTAAGGCGTAGGGTTTCAAGCTTTAGGGTTGTTCAAGTTTAGATTTAGGGCTTTTCAGGTTTAGGGTTTCAAGGTTTAGCGTTGGCCTCGCCAGGGTTGCCCCATAAGTGGGGTCCTTTAGGGATGACCAGCTTCTATTGGAGCCAATTAACGGGGGCAACCTTGTTGGGGGGTGGATAGTACATGGGTGGCAGTAAACCCATGGCCATTGTCAGGGGCTTAATTAGGGATTAGGAGTTTAGGGATTTAGGGCGTAGAGATTCAGGGGCTTCGGGTTTTGGTATGTAGGCTTTGTATCGTGGTTTGGGGGTTTAGGGTTCCTGTGAGGGGTTCCGGGATGACGCTATGGATTGGGGAAGTGTTTAGGCAGTGGGGAGGGTTTAGGGTTCAGGGTTACCTGGACTTCAAAAGTAAGTAAAATGGTGGCCAAACAATCCGTTATTCTACATACTTTGAGATCTTTGCAGGGAGTCGCCGCGGAACCCACCTCCTGCTGTTTAGGGTTTAGGGAAAACAGTTGCATGTGTGCTGCCCCAAAACACACCAGACTGACAATCGTAACCCTTCTGAACAAGATACACCAAAGCTCAAATTAAACCCTAAACCTCATTTTGAACAGCTGCCAAACCTGAAGCCCCAAATCTTCAAGCCTGCGTAGACCTGCCAAATACCCAGAAGAATAGCAATCTGTTCATGATATATGTTGAAATTAAAGGCAATCACTGCGATACAAGTAGCGTTTGGGCGATGGGGTTTGGGAAGGCCTGTAGCCAAAAACCCTGAGCCCTTCCATAACCCTGAATGACCCTGCCCGAACCTCGAAGTGTCAAAAAAGAGTGTTCTACACCTTTTTGGGTTTACGTTGTCCCTAAACCCTGAACCCTAGCCTTAAAACCCCAAACCCTGAACACGAAACCCTAAGCCCTAAACCGAAAACCTTAAACCCTAAATCCTCAATCCTAAACCGTAAAACCCAAACCAATACGCCCTGACACCCAGACCCGTCATCCCGAAGCCTGCCCGTAGGTGTAGAATCCCGATGTGGTAGTTTCCAGAAATAGGTTCGGGTTTATAGGGCTTAGGGTTTAGNNAAACCCCTAAACCCGAAACCCCAATAACTGTAGGTAAGGCTTGAGCAACTCTCAAGCCTGTGCTGGCGGGCCGCGGATCTCCTCACGAAACGCATGGATCCAGTCCGACAGGACTTAGGGTTCAGGGGTTTCGGGTTTANNTTTAGGGTTTGGGATTTTAGGATTTGGAATTTAGGGTTGGGGTGTAGGGTTTAGGGTTTGAGGGTTCAGGGTTTAGGGCTTACTGGGACCGGTCAGGTTAGGGGGCTTTATATAGGGATAATGGAAGAGAAAATGGAAACTACTACTTAGGGTGATATAGGGATGACCGAAGAGAGAACGGAAACTACAATGTAGGGTTTAGGGTTTGGGGTTTCGGGCTTACTTATTGGGAGTTAAGATGAAATACGGGAATATATAACGGACGGATGATAAAGGATGTATATTCTCTTCTTCCCTACTAAGCCAGTAAGTTTAGGGCTTAGGGCCTGGGGTTTAGGGTCTATAGGGTTTCGGTTGTAGGGATTGGCGTTTGGGGCTTAGGACTCGGGGCTTTAGGGCGTAGAGTGGGAAGACAAACCATATGTGACGTGGCCTTGCTGTTCCCCAAAAATGGGGGGGGTGGAGGGGCGGACACTGCATCGGGACCCGCTTCGAAATGCAAGTCCCGCTCTAGGGACCTGTATGATAACAAAAATAAAGGAGTCTCCATGTGAACGAACAACGGGTCAAAGGTCCTCGTGTGAGGTGCCAAAATACCTATAGAGTACAAAGTACGATTTCTGCAGAACCCAAAACCCTAAACCGTGAAAATCCCTGAACCCTAAACGGTAGGAACTTGACCTATGGTCTGTGTAATTAACAAGTCCCAGCATGGGTACTTGGAACCCTTTGGGAGCTGTGGCACTTGAAGCGAGATGTTCCGCTGCATGAAGGTCGGCATTGATACTTGCGTTCGGAGTGAGATCTACATGAATTGACATATCTATCTTGATCAGAGACTGAAGCTCCTTGCGCCATTTCTCTTTTGAAGCAGCATATGCCATCGAAGTCTATAACATACACACGTCCAAGGGCCCGAAGTACCTATATGGTACTGAGCAAATATGGCTTCTGTAGTAAGAATGCCCCTTATGGTTCGGGCAAGTAAGTATACTCAGGACCCCAAGGTACACCCACAAAACTACAGCCATACAGCGGCAAGAAACCTTCCAAGAGCCTCGCTGACAGCAGACCCTTGGACTTAGAGTATAGACTGTTTTTGTCCAAGGTTTTAGAATTTTAGGGTTTTCCTTTCTGAAGAGCATCAATCCACACCTGAAAACATGTGCTGCACATGCATAATGTTGTCGGAAGTCTAGCTATGCTGATGGAAAGAAGATCGCTTCTAGGCACAGGCATCAAAAGTGACGGATTGTTGATTTCAAATGGTTGCATTCGCGAAAGCAAACCATCTCAAATCAGAATCGGATTCCAAGTTCATTCATGGAAAGCTGGCATGCTCCGTCCATCCAAGCACACAAAACACTTGAAACTCATGCGCCAAAAGACTGGGTTGCTTTCAATGCTTTCGAGGAACTTACACCCAGTTACCATGCATGGATGTATACTGGCATCATTATCTGAATTCCCAATACCCTAAACGCTTTACCTTTCAACCCCAGACTCTAAATCATTGACGCAAGCCAGAAGATCCGTGCCAAACAACGAACATCTGATCATGGGAAACACTTTGGGGTGCTCCAAGAAGCCCTGAACTTCAAAATCAGGTTTCTGCGATTTCGGGTTTAGGCTCTAAGGTCTAGGCTGGGGCATAAGGTTTTTTTTAATGTTTAGGGTTAGGGCATGTGGTTTAGGGTTTAAGGTTGAGGACATGGGTTTGGGGTTTAGGGGGCAGAAGGTTTAGGGTCTGAGGCGTTGGGTTTAGGGCTTAGGACTGAGGGCATGGGGCTTAAGGTTTACTCTGAGTACCTGCATGACCCCACGTACCCTCAAACTTGGGAGTTACGAGAGTCCAGTATCATAAGGTTGCGGGGGATGTCAAATTTGAAGCGCTGTTTCCCAGAAGCAGAGACTCCTGGACGTCATCATAAAAGCAGGACGTTGCGGCCTGGTCAAATGAATCTGGCTGGGGCTTACTCATGCTTAAATGGGTCATCGTGGACTGCAAGAGAAAATCGAATGTTCTACTTATGGCGTCTGTGCGTGGCACCTTGCTTGATTTGAGCTGCTCGCTGGTGTGCGGCTCGGCCCGCAGATATTTTGGTTAACCAAGGACTTACATAACATGAACCAAGACAGTAGATGCCCACGCTGCCCTTCTTTGGTTCTCAAACCGGCATAAAGACTACCGCTGGAACGCGTGTGCGACGAGCGATCTGATTTTAACATAGAACCTTTGTGACCAACGGTAAGCTTCGAACCATTGAACCATCTGTGCCAAATCTGCTCCGAGGCCATTGTGAACATAGTGGTGGAGGAATCGAAAGAAAATGGAACCTAACCCAGACCCCTGATTAATAAACCCCCTCCCTTGAATAGGGATTATAATAGGGATCCTAATATTTAGGCCCGGCCCTTAAAAGGAGGGAGTTTATTAATCATGGGTCTACATTACCATGCTATTTAGGGCTCGGCCCTTAGTTGGGATGGGGCAAAGGCTTTACTAGATCACTTGTTGGGGTTATGTATGGACTACTCTAGTGATGTTTTTGGCTCATTCCCAACCTAGCATGAGTACGGTAAAGCGTGGGATGTAAATTGCAACTTCAGGTGTTGCGGCAGGCTCAGAAGGGTTTAGGGTTTGGAGTTTAAGGCTTACTCTAAGGGATGTAGAACCCCAGTAGAAATTAGAAATTAATTTCAGCTAAATATTAGGATTCTAGGTACCACAAATAAAAAAATGTGTTTAGGAACCTTGTAGGTTTAGGGTTTAGAGTTTAGGGTTTAGGCTTGTAGTCCAGGATCCCGTTTTGCTGCTTCAGCCTGGTGACCCTCAGCTTGTAGCCCTGCAGCTACCCACCGGAATCCAGAAATACTCATAAATCTTCGATCCTATGAATTGGGTACTGCCCCCACCCAGTAACAGTTTATATTAGGGGTCCTATTAAGGGCTATACATAATCATATTATAAGTATTATCCAGCTGTTACTGAGTGGTCTCAGTATCCAAGCTATAACCTAGCTTAGAAAGATGCAGCCCTGAGCACTAAAGAGTTTTGTCTCGTAACGCAAAGCCTTGAAGCTGAACGTTCCAAACCCTATAGTCCCCCTTAAAGAGATAGAATATGGCTTTGGGTATATTATAATAAGATCCCCATATGTCCCATATTCTATCTACTTAAGGGTGACTATACCCCCTAAACCGTAAACCTGCAGTCCCCAGCCCTGGGATCTACCAAGGGTTTAGGGGTTTTGGGTTTGGTGATTTAGGGTTTAGGGCTGGAAATCGTGAAAAAAAACACGATAGCTGTTTTACATACCCTGGGGGTTCAGTCACTCGGTAAGGCCCCCATGTACCTAGATATCCCTAAATAAGCGTTTAGAACATGTCACCCTAAACCTTAGAGCCTAAAACCCTTAACTTGTAAAGCAGCCGTCCTATTGGCCTCATGCTCTAACTTGCAAGCCCTCTGAGGATTTAGAGTTTAGAGAGTTTCTAGGGTTTGTGGTTCGGGGTTTCTGGGGTGTAGGGTTTAGCACTTAGGTTGGGTGGCCGGCATCCCCTAGTTTCTATACTAACTATGCAATTGTTACTGCGTGGGGGCAGTATCCAAGGCTTAGGGGACTTCCTCTCAACAGAATTAAAAATCCTTTGCCCTAAGCCTTCAAAACCCGAAGTCTCCAAACTCAGAACATCCTGAACCCTATCTGTCAGGCGGTTTGTTTGATAACAGCAGTAGGGGTTTCTCCTCAAGATCCCTGGCTGACTCTGGATCCCTGAACTTCATACCCAAACCCTAACCGCAAACTCTCGATTTGACTTGTGGGAGCAATGAAAATGTGTACGGACTGAATTAAGGACACTGCCAAGTGGTAGTTACAAGGCGGGTACCGCCATATAGGGCTCATGTAAGGCTCGTACAAGGGTAATGGGGATACATGAGGGTTCTTATGGGCCTTCTTTAAAGGGCACTGGTCCCGAAGCTACACAACCTCAACGTGTCACTCAGCCCTAGACCCTATACCAAGTCACCTACATACACTCCGCATAACATAGCCCTCTATGAGCTACAGGCAACCAAGCCATTGGCAACCCTCATGTGGACAGTAGCTCGTCCGGCCCAATATTTTCCTTACAGCAATAATGCCTTTGAAGGGACCCTCGAAGCAGGCATGGCCCTATATACTCCCTACACACCTAAGCCCCTAAACCCCTGAAACCTTTACCCCAGAACCCCTAAGCCCCTAAAACCCCGAACCCCTTGAACCCTAAACTTTGGGTACAGCCCCCCCCCTCACTAACAGCTGGATAATAGTTATAATATGGTTATATATAGCCCTTAATAAGACCCCTAATATAGACTGTTACTGGGGGGTGGGGGATAGTACCCAACCTAAACCCTAAACCCTAAACCACCCTAAACCCTAAACCCTAAACCACCCCTCAAACCCTAAACCCCTAAACCCTAAACCCCTAAACCCTTGAACCCTAAACCCTAAACCCTAAACCCTACAGACCATGGACCAGGATCCCGACCGGCCCCAGTCCTAGCTGTTCCCGAAACTTCCGGTTCTCACTCTCCAACCTGTGGGGCTAAGGAGGAATGAGGAGAGTTATGTTTTATATCGGGGGTCTAGGGTTAAGGGTTTAGGGTTTAGGGGTTTAGGATTTAAGGGTTTAGGATTTAAGGGTTTAGGGTTTAGGGTTTAGGGCTTAGGGTGGGGGATAGGGGAATGTATTCTAGAAAGGAGGTTAGGTTTAGGGCTTATAGGGGACAAAGCAATGTATTATATACATATATATAGAGAGTGCGAC